>ML661892.1:3334878-3446990 GCA_007570785.1 Antilocapra americana | reverse complement strand
CAGATGTATAGAATAGACTCGTGGACTTTGTGGATGAGGGTAAGGGTGGGATGATATGGGAGAAGGGCATTGAAGCATGTTAATTGTCATGTGTCTAATCAATCGCCAGCCCAGGATTGATCCTCGGGGCTGGTACAGCGAGATTTCCTGGGGGGGAGGGAGGAGGGAGGGGGGTTCCGGAGGGGAAGCATATGTAAACCCATGGTGATATCATGACAATGTATGGCAAAAACAATAAAAATAAATAAATAAATAAATAAAAAGAAAAAAAAAGTGTATATCCCATGACACTTTAAGCTGATATATTGTGACTCTGACAAGATTTAGGAGAAGTAGTAAGAAGCAAAGACCATGAGATGGGTACAGGAGGTTGGTAGAGGGACAAGCATTTTTTTTTTTTTTACTGTCTCTACTCCCCCAAAAGCTAATAGTTCAGTCCTCATCGGACCCTCCTCTTCCAGGCCTGCTCTTGCCTGCAGGTTCTCTGCACGATGTCAGAATGTTGCTGTTAGCTCACAGGATGTTCATAACAGCTCAATGCTGGAAATCCCTTTGAGAAGACCATGGAAATCCGGAAGATTTGAGATTTGTTCAACTTGAACTTTCTTCTAGATGAGAATCTCTGGATGCAATCAAGAGATCTGGGTTCTAGGCCAGTTTACAGTGTAAGCTGGGGAGCATTCTTCCCCTTCAGATTCCCCATGTGAACAGTGAGAAGGTCAAACTGGGCAGGTTCCAAGTTCTTTCAACTCTGCAAATACGGTGTTGGGTTGTTCCATTCCTTTTGTCCTGAATATCCAGACTGAACCCAGGAGGATGGTGAGGGCAAAATTGGAGATGGCAAGATGACAGCTGTGGTCCATGGGATGAATTTTTTCCCTGTGAAAAGCCAGCTATATCCACAGGGAGAAGCCTGTATTACCTCTGTCCATCCTGCCTTAGTAACATATACTCTTCACATCCTACCCAGGCAAGCAACTATAAACATACTCAGTAAGAACTCCTGCAAAGTCAGATTGGGCCCTACTAACAGGCACAAGAAGGAAGAGCTCTGTGATGGCCAAATGGGAAGAAAGGAGACTGCAGTCTGCTATGACTGGCTTAGATCAACTCTTCACATACCTATGATGTCCGAGATTAAGATCTGAGTCTTTCTATAAATGCCCTTCTTCTGATGAAACATTTATGTCCATCATCCAGAGACTAAAAACCAAACATCTCAACTCAATCTTCATGGCCCCTCAGGATACTACTGGCCAGACCTCTCTGCCTTGACTCTCATAATTAATCAATTGCTTCACTGATCAAACTGATTGACTAACTTACTTATCATATTTTTGAACTATCTACCTTGTGTCAGTCTCCCTGCTAGTTACTAAGAATCTGGGTCCATGAATTAGGCATCAACATGATCTTTGGTACCTATTTATTTTCAGCCCAGCTTACTCTGCCCTTTAGGCCACTCTGCCTTCCCACTGGTAATTAAGTCTTGGACCTAAACCCATCCCACCTCAGGCTTCATTTTCAGTGTTTACCACAAAGTCCACTCAGGCAGTGGCATTAACCGTCTAGAAGAATATCAAAAAGAAAAACTCATTTTCTCTAACAGCACATGACAGAACCTCTAAAAGTCAAAATATCACGTCTTCCCTGTATTCTCTACTTTGTATACATTCTGGGAGACATCCAGATACTCCCTTTTCCTGTGCAGCTGTGGAATCAGCATGGATTACCAGTCTTCCTTTTTTTGAAGGAGTTGCATGGGAGCAGGACTTGACACATTGGGGTGATGTACTTGCTTCAGATGTATAATGAATGGTATCCTGTTGGGAATGGCTTGATAGCAGCTGACAGCACTTGGCAAAGCATTTTTCATGAACTATGGTGTGAAATCACCACTATGCCAAGAGTAGAGTCTTTATGAGCAACTGGAGATCAGGGACTAGAGAAAATAATTTTGTATTGCAGAATGGGGTTTTACAGAGAGCACGCAGTGGAGGGAACCCAAAGTCCCAGAGTCGTCTTTGTTCTGCCATTTGCTAGTCATAAGGCCTTGCTTAACTCCATTTCATGTTCCATGATTCACCTCATGATGCCTCTTCTAAGAAGCCTTCTTTACCCACTCCTTCTTCCCACAGTCTGATCAGATGGACCTCCTGTGTGCTTAAGTAGTGTCTACTTTCTTCAGTTATCATACCATAACATAATAGTTATACAAATACCTCCCTCTCTCACTATATCTTGTAAGTACAGTAGAGTGATTAAGGACACAATTATCAGGCAGCCATGGTTGCAATTCATTGTTCTGCTGTCTTCTAGCTGTGTGAAATAGTATACTTTTCAGAAAGCTGCTGTAAGGATTAAGGATATATAGCGCAAGTAACACAGAATATAACTTAAAGCTAATAAAGCTGCTGCCTTTTATTTTTGTCTGTATCCTACAGCCATAATGCAATACAATGCCTGGTACACACTGGCAAAGCCTGTGGTGGTGATGATGGCGATGCAATGATGGCACTGGTGGTGACGATGCTGGTGATGAACGATATGGTGATGATGGTGGTGGTGAAGAATGATATGGTGGTGATGATGGTGGTGGTGAAGAATGTGATGATTGTGGTAATGAGTGCTATGATGGTGATGATACTAGCGATGAGGGATGTGGCGATGGTGATGGTGGCAATGTTGTGAAGGCGGTGGTAGTGATATTGTAATGATAGCAGCAGTGGTGTTATAATGGGGACGAAGGTAAGGTGGTGATGGCGATGATGCTGATATTGTGATGGTTGTAATTATCATATGTAAGGATAATAAAATTGGCAGCTAACACTGAGAGCTTATTGCATGTCAGGCACTGTACTAAGTACTTGTATATATCTGATTTCATCCTCTTGATTTCTTCCAGATACTAGTATCCTCTTTCTTTAAGAGAATGAAATAAGGTTTCAGAAGTTTAGTAATGTGCCTGAGATCCTATATTTAAGAAATTAAGACAAAGTCAGAATTTGACACCAGCTGTGTGATATCACCACATAGATGCAAAATACTCAACTATCGATTATTTGGAGAAAGGAAGGAAGGAATGGAGGGAGGGGAGGAAGAAAGAATTGGTTTGGAATTTGATCTTAGGATTTTTTTCTGAAAATGAAGATAGTAATTCTGGATTTTATGAAAATCAAATGAAATAAAGGATATCAAAGTCCCCTGGAACCCATCTAGTCCTCCCTGTGTATAGAAGTCAAACTGACATTGTGCTCTGAGACACTGTTGACATTGTGAATTCTGTAAAAAATTTTATATACCAGTATATTGTCTTGGGACTTCCCTTGTGATCCAGCGGTTAAGACTTTGCCTTCCAGGGGGTGAGTGTTTGATCCCTGGTCTAGGAGTTGAGATCCCATATGCCTTGGGGCCAAAAATCCAAAACATAAAATAGAAGCAATATTGTAACAATTTCAATACAGACTTTAAAAGTGGTGCACATAAAAAGTCTTTACAAAATCATATTGTCTGTCAAGAAGGTTTTTTTTTTTTTAACTTCTTTTACAAACAAACAAGACCAAGTGAGCATCAGCAGCAGCTCCATAATTAATCACTCAACCACTCAACAAATATTCAGCTCTAGGCACTGGGAGTATAGTGAGCAAAACAAACTGAAGTTCCTGCCCTAAAAACAATGCTGAAGAGCCAACTCTTGGGGCATGGGGATTAGGGGTATCAATCCCTCCCACAGCCAAAAAGTCACATATAACTTCTGAGTCCCCCAAAACTTAACTTCTAATAGCCTACTGTTGGCCAGAGCTTAAACAGTTGATTAACATGCATTTTGTATGTTATATTTATTATATATTGTATTCTCACAATAAAGTAAGAAAAGAAAATGTTAATAAGAAAAGTATTAAGGAAAAGGCACATATAGGTATTTATTGAAAATAATCCCCATATAAATGGACCCACTCAGTTCAAATCTGTGTTGTCTGAGGGTCAACCATATTATAAATTTCAAAGTTGCTCAGAGACAATATCTTAATTGTTCCTACCACAAAAAAGAATTGGTAATCAGGTGGTGTAACATAGGTTTTAACTAATACCACAATGGTAATCATACTGTAATATATAAAAGTGTCAAATCAATACACTGTACACATTAAACTTAATACTAAGCTATATACCAATTATATCCAATATAAATACAAATAATATAAGTTTCCTTGTTCTCATGGAGTCCTCAGTCTAATGACAGACAAGAGTATAAATAAGAAGAATATATAGTGCTATAGTGGAAAATAAAGCATGGGGGGACTAGGGAATGTGGGATTGGGGGGTGTCATCCTTTTAAATAAGGGAGTCAGGGAAAGCCTCTGATAAGTTAGCATTTGAGCAAGGCCTGGAGGAGGTGAGTCAGGGAGCTGTGCTGGGGAAGAGTGTTCTATATCTCAGAAGACAGTTTAAAAGTAAAATTAGGAATATTCAGAAACAATGAGGTCATTGCAAAGCAAATGCTGGGAATGAGCTAATGCCGGAACCCAAGGTCTGCTCCCAGTGGCATAATGAAGAATGGAATTCAGTGTTTCCCCTAGTAACCTCCCCAGCACTGGTCCTGAAGCCTCAGGCAAGATGTGATGTCATGGATGGAAGAGACCATCACTGTAGCATGGTTCCCCGGGCAACAGGCCGTGGGCTGGAGAGAAGTGACGTTTACTCACCACTCAACCGTCCATACACAAGAGGATGCTCGATGGGTCACCTGAACCCATGGCCTTCTCACTCCTCTCAGCGGGGGAAGACAAAATCAGGGCTTCTCATCACATTGAAAAGAATAGGATTAGTCCAGCTCAGCTCCACAGGGGTCTATAATGAGATCGACACTGTTTATTAAAACCTATAATGATACAAAACGAAGCTAGCTGTATACTATTCAGATTTATGGTTGATGCCAAATTATACAGAATTGCAAGCCCAGGAGAAGATGATGAGAGAAATTATCAACTGGAATGAAGTGCTTAGAGGAATAGGTAAACAGTCCAGGGAAGATTTTTAATTTAGATAAACCTAAGAAGACTCTCTGGAAGGTTGCAAGGTCAGGAGGAGAAGAGAGAGGAAAAAATAGCTTCTCAGGTGGAAGAGACACAGGAAGGGTTCTGGGTAGGTTGTAGGTGGCAATGGGACCAATATCATGATAAATTCAGAGGAAATGAAATCACTGGAAAATATGACTCCTCTGGGAATCCATAGAGTCATGGGATAGTATGTTGAATAGAGCACCAAACTGGGAGCTTGGGGGCTGGAGTTCAAGCCGACCAGGAAATGACTCTGACTGGGGAAAAGCTTTTGATGTTTCTGATCTTTAGCTTCCTCTTCTGCAATCTATGATGCAGCTCTCAGCCCAATATCGTTGGTTCTCTTACATTTAAGAGAATGTCATGAGCTCTGAGGAGACTCAACCCATTCCAGCAGACCTGGACGGGACTAGTAAAAGATACAGGCTCATGGCAGAGGCCCCACAGAAAAGCAGTTATTTGGGAGATGGACAAAGCTCCAGGCCTCCTTAGAGACATTGAAAGAAATTTAAAGGTTTCAGAATCAAGAAAGGATGGTGGATATGAAGGCATAGTATAACTGGGCTGTACTGAGACTGCAGAGATAATAAAAGGGAAGATTGAGCTAAAATAGTCCAGAGGTGTAAGTAATGCAGGATGATGGCGGTGCTAAGTAAGACATACTAGAGACTGGGTGTTTTTCAGGAAAGGGGTGACGTTTGGGTGACTTTAAGATGGTGTGGCAGTCTAAGATGCATGGACAGCTATGTTCTGGACCATATGGACCAGCCACATATCCATTTCAGAATTTGCCAAAAGAGATCTGCAAAGAAGAGCATCTCAGAGAAAGAACGTCAAGCTCATCACAGTTGCTCAGGTCTTTGGTTAGTTCATCACTTCTGTAACGTGGGAGCTAACAACATGCTAAGCTGGGTCTGCAGGGGTCAGAAAACTTTTTCTGTAAAAGGCCAGATGGTAAATATTTTTGGTTTTGTGGATCACAGGTTCCCAGTTGCAACTACTCAACTCTGCTGTTGGATAGTGAAAACAGTCATAGACTATACATAAATGAATGGGTATAGCTGTATTCCAGTACAGCTTTTACAAAAGCAGGCAGCCTGATTCAGCCTGCACACCATAATCAGTCAACTCATGTTTAAATGCATGATGGCCCCACCTCATAACTGATATGTTCTCATCTATATCCTGAAATCTGTTCCCTTCTATGAATAAATTTTTCCTATCACAGAAGAGAGTGAAGATGCAAAAGCCCTTCTCCAGTAGGTGTTCTAAGGAATGGAATCACTTGTTGAGGCATGTGTCACTAGAAATGTATTTCAACATGAAAAAAAATCCCAGGTGTTCAACATGGTCATTGGTGTGTGAGGATGAATCTATAGAACATTAGATGCTTGTATGAGTGATGCGTTTGAGACAGACTCATCAAGGTGGAGGCAGGTTTTGACTTCCTCCAATGAGGAAGAAGTGTAGAAACAGACTCTCAAGCTGAGAGGAGAGATATTTGAAGGAACCTCAGGGAAAAGAGAGAGGAAAGTAAGATGGGTGAAAATCATAAGGAACTCTGTTATGGCAGGTTGTAGCAGAGATGATGCATTGGGTGATTTATAGTTTAAAAAATATTTTAGGAAGGACTTTCTTGACTTACTTATCAGAAGATATAAGCACATTTCTCATAGGTGCCCCAAATATGGAGGAATTCAATTAATAAGTAGGCATAATGATAAGTTATGCTTACAATAATGCAATAGTAATTTATCCAGCAGTAACCAGTGGTGAGGCACAACGCCAATGCTTCATGCATCACTAAATCTTCACATCAGCCAAGGGAAGCACATATGAGAAGCATTGTACAAGTGAAGAAACTGACAGTCAAGCTTGGTAACTGACCCAAGGAAACACAGTTCATAATTAGTGCCAAAGCTCAGCCCTGAATTCACATCCAACCCCACAGCTAGCCCCTTAGTCGCCACACTTTCCTACTCCACGGCTACAGCACTCCTTCATTAGTTGATATGTTCAAGTGACAACTCAGTGTTTGGATGACTTCTGTTACCTACAAGGATCCTTTAAATCAAACTTTCATTGCAGTTGAAGGGCAGAGAACTAAACTATCAAAATGTATAAATAGAGGTAGAGACCAGAATGTAATATCCACAAAGGCAAGGCCCTTGTATGTTTTATCCACAGTTTTATTTCTACCATTTAGTTGTGTCTGGTAAATATTTGAATCAATAAATCAATGCATAAACTCTTGGGATTACTTCTCTTTTTAGTATTAAAAACCTCATAACCATTTAGCCCAACAATTTTGTGCCTCTTACTTCTCTTTTAACCTCATAGGCTAATACCCTGGGCATGGTAGGCATTTAATGAGTATTAATGGCACCCCACTCCAGTACCCTTGCCTGGAAAATCCCAGGGACAGAGGAGCCCGGTAGGCTGCAGCCCATGGGGTCGCTAAGAGTCGGACACAACTGAGCGACTTCACTTTCACTTTTCCCCTTCATGCACTGGAGAAGGAAATGGCAACCCACTCCAGTGTTCTTGCCTGGAGAATCCCAGGGACGGGGGAGCCTGGTGGGCTGCCATCTATGGGGTCGCAGAGTCAGACACAACTGAAGCGACTTAGCAGCAGCAGCAGCCAATGATGAAGAACAGCTGACTCTGAATATGTCATGTGCTATACAGCTACAGGGGGCTTCCCAGGTGGCTCAATGGTAAAGAATCCACCTGCCAGTACAGGAGATGTGGGTTCAATCCCTGGGTCAAAAAAGATCCCCTGGAGAAGGAAATGGCAACCCACTCTAGTATTCTTGCCTGGAAAATCCCATGGACAGAGGAGCCTGGTGGACTACAGACCTTGGGTCGCAAAAGAGTCAGACATGACTGAATGATCAAACAACATAAACAACAATATAACTATAGTAATCAATTGCAAGTAACCACCTTTTATCCCCTCCAGCTTCCATGATAGATGCAGCTACTACTTCTACTCTTTGTGTTGGAGCTCACCCTTTTTCTCTTCTATTTATGGATCCAGGGTAGAAAGTAGATCAGAGAGGAATATGTTAAAATTATGCTCTGATTTATAAATGGTACCTTGGTGGAAACCTTGTTGATTATATTAATAATGATGGGTTACTTGTAACACAGTTGACAGCTATTGACAGAAAAGCTGATAGGACTTTTATGTGATTCCAAGTGGCAGAGCTCAGACCTACAGGAGAATCAGAAGAGCTGGGGAGATGTCATCACAGAACCATCCAAAGAATGAATGGGCAGAGAGGCAAAGTCATGAGCTCCCAGACCTCAGATTTACTGAAGCAGAGGTGACGAGGGGTGAGGTTTAGAGAGGACAGTTACGTTGTGGTCAGGCACATCATCACTAAAATCCCTTTAAAATATAAACTTCTTGGATTTTTAAAGTCCTACCTCAGTTTACTATGACATTATCCTTTGGTAAACAAAATCTTTCTGTAAAACTTTTTATCAGATAAATATCACTTGCTTAACTTTTCTCTCCTCTTTGAACAGTCTCAACCTTTGTCAGGATCTCAGTCTATGGCAGATGTATTTATTCTTCCCCTGCATTAAGAGTGCAATGATTTTTAACTAATGAAGTTCATTCTTTGTCACTCATGGACTCATAAGCCCAAGAGTCCAGGCAAGAGAACTGCCATGACAATTGGTACATAAGAATTAGCCAGCACTATCTTTTCAATCCTGGATTGTGCTGGAATGACTTGAGGTGGGGTCTAACTGTGAGGGTTTTTTAAAGTCGTCTTGATTCTGGAACACAGTCCTGAAATGGGATGCCATTATTTTATTTTGACAGTAGCCTGTAAGGTGAATGGTGTTAAGAGACCAGGGGTCTGTGTGATTAGAGACACAGCAGTACTTGGGGGAAGGTCTGGGACTAAAAATCTATAATAGCTTTCTGCAGATACAAAAATCTCCCTACCAGGCAATTTTTAATATAACACTATAACTTCAGGACTTATTTGGAGATGGTTATGTGTACAGGTTCATGTGTAATTATAATAAAAAAAGCATTCTTTTAAAAATACATGAGTGATACATGTTTATTGTGGGGGAAATATAAAATATAGGTAAGAAAAAGGGGAGAAAGCAAAATACCTATCATTATACACCTCTGAGATAACCCTTTTAATATGTTGACACAAATCATTTTAGACTTACTATCCATTTACTGGGTTTTTAAAATTAGTCCACAAGACTGGGATCAAGGTGTATGTAGAGGTTTTCACTCTTAAACATTCACTCTCTGTATTATGAGCATCTCACATGCCAGTAAGTAGATACCTTGTGCCTGTTAGGATGGCTATCTTCAAAAAGACAAGGGATAACAAATGCTAACAAGGATGTGGAGAAAAGAGAACACTTATGCACTGTTGGTAGGAACATCAACTGCTACAGACACTATGGCAAACAGTTTGGAGTTTCCTCAAAAAGTTAAAAATAGAACTACCATTCCCAGCAATTCCACTTCTGGGAATATATCCAAAGGAAAAGAAAACATTATGTCAAAGGGATATCTACACCCCCATGTTCACAGCAGCATTATTTACAGTATCTAAGGCATGGAAAAACCTAAGTGTCCACTAGGATAAATGGATAAAGAAGCTGGGGCTTAGTCATACAATGGAATATTATTCAGCCATGGAAAAGGAGGGAAATCTCCATTTGTGACAATCTGAATAGATCTTGAAGGTGTTACACCACAGGAGATAAGCCAGATGGGAAAGACAAACACCATATACTCTCACTTGTATGGTGAATCTAAACAAACAAACAAGCAGGGGGGGGAAAAAACCTCTTAAAAAAAGAGAACAGATTTGCAATTAGTAGAGGCAGGGGGTGGGGTGGAGGAACTGGATGAAGGTGATCAAAAGATACAAACTTCCAACAAGGTAAACAAGATCCTGTATTGTATAACATGATGGCTATAGCCAACACTGCTTTGTGGTATTTGAAAGTTGTTACCAGACTAGATCCTAAGACTTCTCATCACAAAAAAAAAAAATTCATTTTTTGTATCTATATGAGATGATGAATGTTAAACAAACTTATTGTGCTAATCATTTCACCACATATGTGAATATGTAAGTCAAGTCATTATATGGTACACCTTAAACTTGTACAGTGCAGTATGTCAACTATATATCAAAAAAAACCCTTTTTTTAAAAGCAGATGTTCCCACTAATAGTTGATTATAGAATTCCTTCATGTACTAAAGCATAATGTGTTCAACAGAATCTTATTGTTAGATGTCTGACATCTGTGGATTTTTAAAACAACATACTTAAGTGAACAGCATACAACTTACCAAAGCTCAAAAATGGAATGTTTAGGAAATAAGCAGTTCTGATGAACATAAAGACATAGCATTCAGTTAACCCCTCCTCATTCTAGTTGGATAACTGAGGTGGAATGTACACATTAATGACCCACCCATTCATATCACTGTTGAATGACAGGTGTGACCAGCACTTTGATGCATGAGTAATCAGGCTCACTGAGTTTAGTTTCAGGTTTGAAATTGAGCTCCACACAATATCAGGACATTATTACTTGTGGGTTCTTGAGACTTCCCTGCCTACTCCAAGAGCAGAAGTGAGATCTCTGAGGTTAGCAGTCAGCACAGAATTTTCATCAGGAAAAGGAAAGAAGCCATTAATTCAAACCCTGGTTAATCTGATGTTTGCCTAGAAATAACAAGAGAATCAGATTAGAGCCCAGGAGAAAAGTGTCATAAACTTGAGAAAAATCCAGGTGACAAGGGTATGTTGGAAGTATTGAGATAAGAAGAGCAGAGTTCTAAGAAATTTAGGGTAATCACATCCAAAAACTGAGAAAATGTGATCAAATCATGGACTCTGGTATGTTCGGAGAAGAAAATGAATCTGGCCTGTTTTTGAGAAGTTGTCAGAAAACAAATTTGCCAGTCCATCCATTTATAGAATGAAAGGGATGCTCTAAGTGATCCTGCAATTCCCAGAACATCTTTTCCTTCCCTACTATAAGTTCAGGAGAGACACCAGGGTGGTTAGTCAAGTGCCTTGAGGTCTACATTCTTGACCTGGCTTAAGTTCCTCTCTGTGCAACTAAGAAAATTCTTTCCTCTGTTTATTTTGGTTTTCTAGCCATTGAATAAGAAGTAGAGAGGTATTATAGTATATACATCAAGAATTCCAGGTCTATCAGTTACTAACTATAAAACTGGAATTCTTCTTTACTTTCTTTCCAGTCTTCAAAATTTCCCAGTCCTTGAAATAGAGATTAAAATATGTATAGGACTGTACTGAGTATTAAAACAAAATAAAGTATATAAAAAGCTTAGCTTAGGACCCATGACACAGTTGATGCTCAATAATTACAGAGGTTGCCAGCTGTTTCATTTTCTTTGTTCCTTCCTAGCTCCAAAGTATTATTCTATGACAGGTGTTAGAGGCATATAGAGATACTAAGATACTTTCATGCATCCAAAGAGTTACAGCCCACTATGGGGAGCTGACATGTAAACACAGCTGTATGGGAAGATCAAAAAGAGAATTGTATAAATGAAGCAGAGGTGATGTATCCTCACTATGGGGGAGGGGCAGGCTTCATAGGGGAGGCATCCATTGAGTGGGTGCCAAAAGATAGAAAATTTATGGCAGAGTAGGAGTAGACATAATCAGATAAGAGAGTAAAAGGCACAAGGGGATGGATTGTTACTAGTATTGTTTCAGTTCAGTTCAGTTCAATTACTCAGTCATGTCTGACTCTGCCACCCCATGGACTGCAGCACACCAGGCTTCCCTGCCCATCACCAAATCCCGGAGTTTAGTCAAACTCATGTCCTTTGGGTTGGTGATGCCATCCAACCATCTCATCCTCTGTCATCCTCTTCACCTCTCACCTTCAATCTTTCCCAACATCAGGGTCTTTTCCAACAAGTCAGCTCTTTGCATCAGGTGGACAAAGTATTGGAGTTTCAGCTTCAACATCAGTCCTTCCAATGAACACCCAGGACTGATCTGCTTTAGGATGGACTTGTTGGATCTCCTTGCAGTCCATGGGACTCTCAAGAGCCTTCTCCAACACCACAGTTCAAAAGCATAAATTTTTTGGCACTCAGCCTTTTTCACTGTCAAACTATCACATCCATACATGACTACTGGACAAACCATAGCCTTGACTAGACAGACCTTTGTTGGCAAAGTAATGTCTCTGCTTTTTAATGTGCTATCGAGGTTGGTCATAACTGTTCTGCCAAGGGGTAAGCATCTTTTTATTTCATGGCTGCAGTCACCATCTGCAGTGATTTTGGAGCCCAGAAAAACAAAGTCTGCCATTGTTTCTCCATCTATTTGCCATGAAGTAATGGAACCAGATGCCATGATGTTTCTGAATGTTGAGCTCTAGGCCAACTTTTTCACTCTCCTCTTTCACTTTCATCAAGCGACTCTTTAGTTCTTCTTCACTTTCTGCCATAAGGGTGGTGTCATCTGCATATCAGAGGTTATTGATATTTCTCCCAGCAATCTTGATTCCATCTTGTGCTTCCTCCAGCCCAGTGTCTCTCATGATGTACTCTGCATATAAGTTAAATAAGCAGGGTGGCAATATACAGCCTTAACGTACTCCTTTTCCTATTGGGAACCAGTCTGTTCTTCCATGTCCAGTACTATCTATTGCTTCCTGACCTGCATACAGATTTCTCAAGAGGCAGGTCAGGTGATCTGGTATTCCCACTTCTTGAAGAATTTTCCACACTTTATTGTGATCCACACAAAGTCTTTGGCATAGTCAATAAAGCAGAAATAGATGTTACTATTATTGTTTAGTTTCTTCTAATGAAAAAAATTTTGTTAAGGTGGAAAAAAAAATCAGAGTATATATTTACAACTGAACCCAAATCAACTCCTGCTAGAAAATGAAAATTTGGCCCACTTGATGAAAGTAGTCAAAGCCTGGTGTGTCTCTGTTTTGCTAATAACAGTCTGACTTTGAACATATGATGTCATCCACTCTGAAACTCTAAAATGAAGACTACATTCTTCCTATCCACTTCTATCAGTTGTGGTAAAAATTAACTGAGATAATATAGGATCTACTTAAGAGTCATCAGGGAGGCTTGTGAAAGCACAGGTTACTGGACCCTGCCTTCACTGGCTCTGATTCAGTAGGTATGAGGCGGGACCCAAGAATTCATATCCCAAACAAGCTCTCAGGCAATGTTGACGTGGCTGTTACAGAGGACTGTGTTTTGGAAACTGCTACTTTAGGACACTGCAGTTTTCTCAGTTATTATTCACAATTGGTTCAAGAGTAATGTAAGTGTTTACTACATTTTATTTTGCTTCTTGCTCCTTAAGAGACTCTACAGGGAGTATGCATAAGTAGAAGACATAATATTTGCTCTAGCCATCCCTATACAATATTGGCCTTGCTCAGTCATACACAGTTAATGAATATGTTGATTTGATTTTTCCTTATATAGCTTCTAGTCTCACTAGAAAGATCTTACAAATTTATTAGAATGATAGCATTCATTGGAATAAGATTAAGTCTTTCTCTAGTATTTTTTTCCCCTTAGTCATCAAGACTACAATTCCTAAAGGACCTTTTCTTTCTTTTCTCTTAAACCTTTGATAAAAACTGCATCCTTAATGTAGCCACTTTCTCTCTTTCTGCTCCTATGACCACATCTCTCAGTAGTCTTAAAGGCCCTCATTTGGGTTAGATTTTGATTAGTGTTAAGAGGACAGATATGTATGGAATTACAGTCAGATGAACATGGAAGAACAGACTGGTTCCAAATAGGAAAAGGAGTACATCAAGGCTGTATATTGTCGCCCTACTTATTTAAGTTATATGCAGAGTACATCATGAGAAACACTGGGCTGGAGAAAGCACAAGATGGAATCAAGATTGCTGGGAGAAATATCAATAACCTCTGATATGCAGATGACACCACCCTTATGGCAGAAAGTGAAGAAGAACTAAAGAGCCTCTCTTGATGAAAGAGAAAGAGGAGAGTGAAAAAGTTGGCCTAGAGCTCAACATTCAGAAAACTAAGATCATGGCACCTGATCCCATCACTTCATAGCAAATAGATGGGGGACCAGTGGAAACAGTGGTTAACTTTATTTTTCTGGGCTCCAAAATCACTGCAGATGGTGATTGCAGCCATGAAATTAAAAGACATTTACTCCTTGGAAGGAAAGTTATGACCAACCTAGACAGTATATTAAAAAGCAGAGATATTACTTTGCCAACAAAGGTCCGTCTAGTCAAGGCTATGATGTGTCCAGTAGACATGTATGGATGTGAGAGTTGGACTATAAAGAAAGCTGAGCGCTGAAGAATTGATGCTTTTGAACTGTGGTGTTGGAGAAGACTCTTGAGAGTCCTTTGAACGGGAGTGAGATCCAACCAGTCCATCCTAAAGGAGATCAGTCCTGGGTGTTCATTGGAAGGACTGATGTTGAAGCTGAAACTCCAATACTTTGGCCACCTCATGTGAAGACTCGACTCATTGGAAAAGACCCTGATGCTGGGAAAGATTGAGGGCAGGAGGAGAAGGGGACAACAGAGGATGAAATGGTTGGATGGCATCACAGACTCAATGGACATGGGTTTGGGTGGACTCCAGGAGTTGGTGATGGGCAGGGAGGCCCTTCGTGCTGCAGTTCATGGGGTCACAAAGAGTCGGACACAACTGAGCAACTGAACTGAATACTCAGATGGACTTCCCAGGTGGCACTAGTAAAGAATTTGCCTGCCAATGCTGGAAATGCAAGAGACACAGGTTTGATCCCTGGGTTGGGAAGACTCCCCTGGAATAGGAAATGGCAAGTCAATTGAGTATTCTTGCCTGGAGAATCCCATGGACAGAGGAGCCCGGTGGCTACAATCCATGGGGTTGCAAAGAGTTAGACATGAATGAGCACTTGAGCACAGAGCCAGATATCCCCTTCAACATCTGAAACAGACTTTCTAGCCATCAGAACTCTAAATCACGTTCAAAATGTTCTTTCTCCCAGAAGTGGAGTCTTTGCTTTACACATATTCCCACTGCTATAGCACACCCTTATCTCAGGAAGATTGCAGCCAGTCACCATGCTTTCACAGCCCATCTAATTCCTGTACCCCATCTTCTTTCTTGCCCTCTGAGTGTTCATGCTTTACATGTCTTTTGTACACTCTGGTCTTTGAACTTCTTTGGATGGTGACATTTTCAGTATTGCCTCTCCATGCTCATGAAGTATTTTAAAGCGCCTATTTCCTCTTTGAAAGAGGAAGAAGCCATTCTAATTGCTTCAAGTAATAAGATCAAGAGAACTTGCCGCACCCTCACTGAAGCAGTTACTGTACATATAGTCCCTTAGTTAAGTCCAACTCTGCGAACCCATGAACTATAGCCCGCCAGGATCCTCTGTCCATGGAATTCTCCAGGCAAGAAAACTGGATTGTCATTCCCTTCCCCAGAGGATCTTCCTAACCCAGGGATCAAACTCGAGTCATTGCAGACAGATTCTTTACCATCTAAAGCAGTTCCATCCTCTCTTCAAAATGTGGAATGGTCTGCCTATATGTAGCAGGGTGGAACTTCTGGTCTTTCAACACAAAAATCTGTTTTTTCTCTGTCAGAGGTCCCAAATTGGTGTTCCATGGATCGAATTCACCTTGGGTAAAATAGATTTGTGTGTGTGTGTGTGTGTTTTAAGAAAGAAAAGAAAATTGAATTTGTGACCAGCATTACAAAGAAAGACAGAGAAAGAATTTCTATAAAATTTTGATTCCCAGCTTAACAAAAAGTTCAGAAGCTCTGTCAGCCTGGACTCCCATTGTTTTGTTTTGTTTTGGTGGTGGAAAAAAATTTATTTAATATTTGTCCTGTTTTTTCTTTTTTTCTCATTTATTTTTAAAATTTTTTAAATTAATTTATTTTCTTTAATTAACTTATTTGTTTTAATTGGAGGCTAGTTAGTTTACAATATTGTAGTGGTTCTTGCCATATATTGACATGAATCAGCCATGGGCGTACATGTGTTCCCCATCCTGAAGCCCCCTCCCACCTTCCTCCCATCCTATCCCTCAGAGTCATCCCAGTGCACCGGCCCTGAGCACCCTGTCTCCATGCCTCAAACCTGGACTGGCGATCAACTTCACATATGGAAATATACATGTTTCATTGCTATTCTCTCAAATCATCCCACCCTTGCCTTCTCCCACAGAGTCCAAAAGTCTGTTTTTTTAACAACCATGTCTCTTTTGCTGTCTCACATATAGGGTCATTGTTACCATCTTTTTAAATTCTGTATACTGTATTAGTGTTTTTCTTTCTAACTTAACTTCACTCTGTATAATAGGCTCCAGTTTCATCCACCTCATTAGAATGGATTTAAATGCATTCTTTTTAATAGCTGAGTAGTATCCCATTGTGTATATATACCACAGCTTTCTTATCCATTCATCTGCTGATGGACATCTAGGTTGCTTCCAAGTCCAAGCTATTATAAAGACTCCCATTGTTAAAGGCAATATTGAAGGAACCAAGGGCTGTTCACCTCCTTGGGTCCAAGCTCTCTAGTTTGCTATTGTCAATACTGGCTTGTCACTCATTTATATTACTTGCTTGCTTCCTGAAGGTATTGACGTTAGTTGCTTATTTTTGCTTTTCTTGACAGGCTCATGGACCTGCAAAGTTTGGGAGCTAGAGAAGTTCCTTAGAGCAGGGATTTCCCATCAGATTCACCAAGTAGCCTCTACAAATTCCAGTATCCAGGTTGGACCCAATACCAATTAAGTAAGAATCTCTAGAGTAAGACCAAGACATCAGTATTTTTTCTTAATTCCCCAGATGATTCTAACATCCAAACATATTCGAGAATCAGAACTGTAGCAGTGGTTTCCAACCTTTCTGGCACCAAGGACTGGTTTTGTGGAAGACAATTTTTCAGTGGAACGGGAGTGATGGGGTGGTTTGGGATGATTCACAGGCATTACATTTATTGCACACTTTACTTCTATTACTATTACATCAGCTCTACCTCAGATCATCTAGTATTAGATCTCAGAGGTTGGGAACCCCTGCTTTAGAGGGCTTTTTCCTCAACATTACTGTGCATATGAATTACCTGGGGAACTTGGACAGTCAGGTTCTAAATTCAGTAGGTCTGGCTGAAACCTGAGATCTAGAATTTCCAACAAGCTAAGGCTGCTTGTTCCAAGACAACACTTTACACAGCAAAATCTCAGAGATCCTCTAAGTCCTCTAGTCCTCTTTACAGGTTTAAAGGGATGCCAAAATAATACTGTATTCATCATAGTTAAGAATCTAAACTTAGGAAAAATTTACTCTACTTTTAGGAATTTACTTTTTTTTTTTTTTTTTACTTTACAATATTGTGTTGGTTTTGCCATACATTGACATGAATGGGTGTACATGTTTAAAGCCATGAATCGTAGTGGTGTCAAGGACATTTCTGTAACAAAGTAGGTGCTTTTCCTCACTGACTTACATTCTGTTATGACTTCTTGACTATTAATAAAAGAGTCAGGGGTAGGTCTTCATTCAACAGAACATTATTTCACCCCAGTGGTTCTCATCTTTTGTGATGGTGGGTGGGGTAGAGATTAGAAAATAAATCCTTACTTACTTCTCCCTGTTATTGTTCAAGATCACATAACTATGAATTAGAGGAGCCAGTAGGGTTTCCCAAGTGGCACTAGTGGTAAAGAATCTACCTCCAATGCAGGAAATGCAAGAGATGCAGGTTCGATCCCTGGGTTGGGAAGACCCCCTAGAGTAGGAAATGGCAACCCACTCCAGTATTCTTGCCTAGAAAATTCCATGGATAGAGGAGCCTGATGAACTACAGTTCATGGGGCCATAAAGAGTCGGACCTGACTGAGTGACTGAGCACACACGCATACACACACAGAGGAGCCAATCCCCAGAGAGAAATATTGCCATCTGTCTTGGTACTCAGTCTAAAACCCCGAGAGTTTCTTTGTTTGATTGAGTTTTAAGTTCTGGCAGCCTCTCTTTCAGGGGACAGGGAAGCAGTCAGACAGGTCGAATTGCCTGGTTATACAAGTGAGTGGAGTAGGTTGCTTTCAGCAGTTTAATCTGAGGTCTGAAATTGGAGAGTTGAAGCTGGAACACATTCTGGACTTTTGGGGGTCAAAAGATTTCTTTCAGGCTAGCCATTTCTCTGAGCTAAAAACACCACCATGGTGGATTCATTTTTTTTAGATCCATGTTTCTCAAAGTATATTATCAAGAGGCAGTGTCTATCAGACTCTCTGGAGGCTAGAGTTCATTTTCAGACCCCATTCTCAGAAATTCTGAATGGGTAGGTCTAGGGTGGGAGCCAGGAACTGACATTTTTAAGAAAATTTATTCATGTGAATCTGATGCCAGGGGAGCTCCAATGTAGAGAAATATAGTCTGTACATAAATGACCTTCCCTCCCCAATTGCTAGTATAGGGCTATTTTCTTCTGAACCTGAGCCTAGGAATCAGTTTGGCAGCAGCCTCTTCACGTGTTGAATCATGACAGACATCATCCAGGATCCCTTTGCTACCAGGATGAGCAGCCTGGAACTCAGGTACAATCATTTTATTAGCAGAGAACAGCTGGGTGCTTTTCCAAATGTGTTTACTACAGGAATACATGAAATGGGATAAAACTTTTCTCAGTCTTTACATTTTGAGGTCTCACTACAGCACTGTTTTGCAATTTTTAAAAAAAGAATGAATAATGATCACTCCCTTCGGATGACATTAAAAGCCTCAGATCCTGCTATTCTCTGCTAGATGTGAATATATCCTTAGCCGATGCCCCTCGCTGAGTATCAGTAAATACAGACTGACAATTACATTTTCTTCTCATTGTCAGACACAACTGAGTGACTAAGCAAATGCACTGCTCAGTCAGTCAGTCAATGTTAGTCGCTCAGTTGTGTCTGACTCTTTGCGACCCCATGGACTGTAGCCCGCTAGGATCCTCTATCCATGGATTCTCCAGGAAAGATTACTGGAGTGGGTTACCATTCCATCTCCAGGGGAAAATTCCTGACCCAGGGATCAAACCCAGATCTCCCGCATTGCAGGCAGATTCTTTATCATCTGAGCCACGAGGGAAGCCCCTATGCATTGCTACTAATGCAGAAAACCCTGATATACACGACTTTTAGAAATCTGTAACCATCAAAAAAACAGGTATGCATAAATGCTTAATAATTTATGATATTTTAATATTGAAAATGCTTCTGCCACTGCTCCTCCTGTACTAGAGGAATCCTGTGGTACATTGTTATAGAATCCCTTTCCCCTAGCAGGCATACCGCCACTTCCTCATGCCTCTCCACTGCAACTCACTGTTCTAATGCCAAGGCCAGGGAGAGCCAGGAAGGCAGCTGGTGCCTGCCTGTCACCACAAGGAGCCTAGGCCAGAAGAAAATGACTGGCCTCTGGGTGCAGAGACCTATCTGGAAGGCCCCTGGGTATATGAATTGGCCTGTCCAGGCTAGAGTTTCAGACAGTCTTGACAGCCTGCTCAAGGAGACTCAGGTGTACACTTCAGCAGCTCGATCACTCTTCCCCTGCTGGATGTCAAATGATTTGATACAAAAGGAGAGAGGCTGCAATTGCCCTGCCTGGTGACTAAATAACAACCTGGCCTTTTTAATCAAGAAGAATCTCTCAAGTGATACAGAATGGAACAGCAGAAATTAGAATGATGATATTGATGATGCTGGCATTCAGAGCAGCAGCCAGTGACATTAATTAAGAGATGGTAATGTGGCAGGCACATGTTTTATCCTGTTTAACCCACACACCAACCCTGGGAGGCAATGGTATGACTGTCTCATTTTACATAAAGAACCTGAGGTTTAGACCTATGAAGTGACTTGTACCTGGTGATATAGGTAGTATAGGGCTGGGGTTTGAACCCAGGTCCTCCTCGCCTTCAGGTCCATTCTACTCTCCCCTACCGCACAAGTATGATGCAACTGCTTACTGCAGCTACCATTCTGGAAGGCTTTTAATTGCTGCACTAGGTTATGCTTCTGGGGAATTTCTTGATCTTTGCATAGTATGGGAGCTGAAGCTGGTCCTTTTAGAAATTCAACTATTTTCTCATCCAACTGTGGCCAAGAAAGAAGAGGCTCAGAGATCAGCTGGTGTCTCAAAAGGTCACTCTTTCCTGAAGCTTAGTTAATCCACATGCAGGTCCTCTTATCCTCAGTCCAGTCATCCAGCAAGATTCAGAAACTAAATATTCCCTGGAGCCCTTCTACTCTATTGGAAAAACTATACAGTTAAAAACTCGAGTTAAAATCCCAGGTCCTCAAGGCTGTAAGTCTCATTTTTCCTCTAAGCAAGGCTACTAGGCTAGGTGTGCAACCTAACATCACGTCTGCTGCTGCTGCTGCTAAGTTGCTTCAGTTGTGTCTGACCCTGTGCAACTCCATAGACAGCAGCCCACCAGGCTCCCCCGTCCCTGGGATTCTCCAGGCAAGAACACTGGAGTGGGTTGCCATTTCCTTCCCCAGCATTATGTCTAGAATGAAGTAAATATGCAACTGGTATTGGTTACAAGAAAGAATATCACTAGTAAGGGATACAAACTTGGAGAAAGCACTGTTCTCTTTCTCCAATTTTTTTAAGTCAGAAGGTGTGGTCTACCTGTTCAGGGAGGTTTTTCAACTTCAAGATTTCAGTTCAGTTCAGTCACTCAGTCATGTCCAACTCTTTGCAAACCAATGGACTGCAGCACACCATGGACTGCCCTGTTCATCACCAACTCCCAAAGCCTACTCAAACCATGTCCATTGAGTTGGTGATGCCATCCAACCATTTCATCCTCTGTCGTCCCCTTCTCCTCCTGCCTTTGATCTTTCTCAGCCTCAGGGTCTTTTCAGATGAGTGGGTTCTTCACATCAGGTGGTCAAAGCACTGGAGTTTCAGCTTCAACATCAGTTCTTCCAATGAACATTCAGTGCTGATTTCTTCTAGAATGGACTGGTTGGATCTCCTTGCAGTTCAAGGGACTCTCAAGAGTCTTCTCCAATACCACAGTTCAAAAGCATCAATTCTCTGACACTCAGCTTTCCTTACAGTCCAACTCTCACATCCATACGTGACTACTGGAAAAACCACAGCTTTGACTAATGGACATTTGTTGGCAAAGTAATGTCTCTGCTTTTTAATATGCTGTCTAGCCTGGTCGTAGCTTTTCTTCCAAAGAGCAAGTGTCTTTTAATTTCATGGCTGCAATCACCATCTGCAGTGATTTTGGAGTCAAAAAAAAAAAACTCTCTCACTCTTTCCATTGTTTCCCCATCTATTTGCCATGAAGTGATGAGACCAGACGCCATGATCTTAGTTTTCTGAATGTTGAGTTTTAAGCCACCTTTTTCACTCTCCTCTTTCACTTTCATCAAGAGGCTCTTTAGTTGTTCACTTTCTGCTATAAGGGTGGTATCATCTGCATATCTGAGGTTATTGATATTTCTCCCGGAAATCTTAATTCCATCTTGTGCCTGGCATTTCTCATGATGTACTCTGCATATAACTTAAATAAGTAGGGTGACAGTACACAGCCTTGATACACTCCTTTCCCATTGTGGAACCAGTCTGTTGTTCCATGCCTAGTTCTAATATGCCCAAGTTAAACTTCTTGACCTGCATACAGATTTCTCAGTGGGCAGGTAAGGTGGTCTGGTATTCCTGTCTACTTAAGAATTTTCCACAGTTCGTGTGATCCATACAGTCAAATATTTTGGCATAGTCAACAAAGCAGAAGTAAATGTTTTTCTGGAAGTCTCTTGCTTTTTTGATGATCTAACGGATGTTGGCAATCTGATCTCTGGTTCCTCTGCCTTTTCTAAATCCAGCTTGACATCTGGAAGTTCACAGTTTATGTACTGTTAAAGCATGGCTTGGAGAATTTTCAGCATTACTTCACTAGCATGTGAGATGAGTGCAATTGTGCGGTAGTTTGAGTGTTCTTTGGTATTGCCTTTCTTTGGAACTGGAATGAAAACTGATCTTTTCCAGTCCTGTGGCCACTGTCGAGTTTTCCAGATTTGCTGGCATATTGAGTGCAGCACTTCCACAGCATCATCTTTTAGGATTTAAAAGAGCTCAACTGGAATTCCATCATCTCCACTAGTTTTGCTGGTAGTGATGCTTCCTAAGGCCCACTTGACTTCACATTCCAGGATGTCTGGCTCTAGGTGAGTGATCACACCATCGTGATTATCTGGGTCATGAAGATCTTTTTTGTATAGTTCTTCTGTGTATTCTTGCCACCTCTTCTTAATATCTCCTGTTCTTTGAGGTCCATACCATTTCTGTCCTTTATTAAGCCCATCTTTGCATGAAATGTTCCCTTCGTATCTCTAATTTTCTTGAAGAGATCTCTAGTCTCTCCCATTATATGGCTTTCTTCTATTTCTTTGCACTGATCACTGAAGAGGGCTTTCTTACCTCTCCTTGCTATTCTTTGGAACTCTGCATTCAAATGGGTATATCTTACCTTTTCTCCTTTGCTTTTTGCTTCTCTTCTTTCCTCAGCTATTTGTAAGGCCTCATCAGGAACAATTTTGCCTTTTTGCATTTCTTTTTCTTGGGGATGGTCTTGATCCCTGCCTCCTATACAATGTTATGAACCTCTGTCCATAGCTTATCAGGCACTCTGTCTATCAGATCTAATCCCTTGAATCTATCTGTCACTTCCACTGTATAATCATAAGGGATTTGATTTAGGTCTTACCTGAATGCTCTAGTGGTTTTCCCTACTTTTTTCAATTTAAGCCTGAATTTGGCAATAAGGAGTTCATGATCTGAGCCACAGTCAGCTTCTGGTCTTGTTTTTGCTGACTGTATAGAGCTTCCCCATCTTTGACTGCAAAGAATATATTCAACCTGATTTCAGTACTGACCATCTGGTGATGTCCATGTGTAGAGTCTTGTGTTGTTGCAAGAGGGTGTTTGCTATGACCATCACGTTCTCTTGGCAAAACTCTATTAGCCTGTGACCTGCTTCGTTTTGTACTCCATGGCCAAATTTGCCTGTTACTCCAAGTAGCTTTTGATTTCCAGTCCCCTATAATGAAGAGGACATCTTTGTTGGGTTTTAGTTCCAGAAGATCTTGTAGGTCTTCTTAGAACTGTTCAACTTCAGCTTCTTCAGCATTGCTGGTTGGGGCACAGACTTGGATTACTGTGATATTGAATGGTTTGCCTTGGAAACGAACAGAGATCATTCTGCCGTTTTTGAGATTACATCCAAGTACTGCATTTTGGACTCTTTTGTTGATTATGATGGCTACTCCATTTCATCTAAAGGATTGTTGCCCACGGTAGTAGATATAATGGTCATCTGAGTTAAATTCACCCATTCCAGTCCATTTTAGTTCACTGATTCCTAAAATGTTGACATTCACTCTTGCCATCTCCTGATTGACCACTTCCAATTTGCCTTGATTCATGGACCTAACATTCCAGTTTCCTATGCAATATTGCTCTTTACAGCATCGGACTTTACTTCCATCACCAGTCACATCCACAACTGGGTGTTGTTTTTTCTTTGGCTCTGTCTCTTTGTTCTTTCTGGAGTTATTTCTCCACTGATGCATACTGGGCATCTACCAACCTGGGGAGATCATCTTTCAGTGTCCTACCTTTTTGCCTTTTCATACTGCTCATGGGGTTCTCAAGGCAAGACAACTGAAGTGGTTTGCCATCCCCTTCTCCAGTGGACCACGTTTTGTCAGAACTCTCCGCCATGACCCATCTGTCTTGGGTGGCCTTACACAGCATGGCTCATAGTTTCATTGAGTTAGACAAGGTTGTGGTCTATGTGATCAGATTGGTTAGTTTTCTGTGATTGTGGTTTTCATTCTGTCTGCCCTCTGATGGAGAAGGGTAAGAGGTTTATGGAAGCTTCCTTATGGTCCTAAAGATTGGTCAATGTACTCTCTGTAACTATATGCATAGTACCCTTAAAATTTGATTTGCTGATGTGCTCAGTTTGACTGACTTTTTGCGACCCCATGGATTGTAGCCCACCAGGTTCCTCTATCCATGGAATTTTCCAAGCAAGAGTACTGGAGTGAGTTGCCATTTTCTTTTCCAAAATTTGATTTACTTTTGTATAATTTATATATAGTAAGTTGGAATTAGCTTTATAACTAATAGAAATTAGTTCTATTAGTTCTATAACTTTTGACAAATGTATATAGTAACATAACCACCACTATAATCAAGATACAGAATAATTTAATTCTTCCAAAAAGTGCCCTTAGATACCTTTGCAATCAATCCCCTTCTCCAACTCCAGCCTAGACAACTGCTGATCTTTTTTCTCTTCCTATAATTCTGTATTTCCCAAAACACCATGTAAATGAGTCACAGGTTTTACAGTCTGGCTTCTTTTCCTGAGCATGATGCTCTGATCCATCATTCAGATTTTCCCTGCTTCCTGCAGAGGCCCAATCACAGAGCATGAAAGTTTCTATCCACTTGCACTCATTGTTGCTCATTATTGTCTATACCTGAGAGGATGCACGCCAAGAAAAAAAAAATGTTTATCAAGATGTAGCAAACAAGAAGGTGGGGGTGGGGGGTGGCTGACCAGATTTCCAGTCCCAGGAATTGTTAACAGAAGCTCAACAGAGATGGGAAAATCACTGTGACTTCCCTTGCTTAAAATATTGAGTGGCTTTCCAAAGTCCTTGGGATAAAGACCCAAGGCCTTCACAACATGCTTAAGACCTACCCTTTGCCTGCCTCTCTAAGCCCCTCCTTCCTGCCTACCCTGCAGTGCCCTCCATTGACTCTCCCCCACCTATGGTCTGAAAGGTACCATGAAGACTTTGAGCATAAGCTGTGACCTTTTGGCTTTGAGGCTCTCCAGCATTTAGCTGGACAATGGCATACCATCAAGTGGCGTTCTCAAAACGCTCCATGTAAGGAATTAAGCCAGAGCAGCAGAATAATAAAGGCCTGCATATGTGGAGGAGCCAGAGTAACGAGGCCAATTCTCAGGCTGCAACTGTCTCAGCAAAGCAAGAAGATGAACTTAAGACCAAGGAACAGGGACTTTTTTTTTTTCCTTGGTTGGTAGCTGTGTTTATATAACTTCTTTCTCCTCAGTTATACAGCTATCTCCATAATATACATCTTTAGGATAGCCTTAGAATAGAAGATTCTTCGTGCGGTCTTGATTTATTCAGTTGGCATTTATTAAACCTGGGGGGTAGCAAGGATCAGAAGTCCAGTAAGACATCAGATCCTGGCCCCTCAAGCAGCTTTTTCATGTGGAAATCATGAAAGCTACCCATCTCTCTAGTGCCTTCTCTGTGTTCAGCATCTTGTTCAGTGTTATAGCCACTGCCTGATGAAGTCATTATGATAAACTTAACACCATTCATATTTTACAGATAAGAAAACTGAGAATTACACAAAGATAGTTCCTCGACAAAGGTCATGAAGCTGTTAACTTGTAGAGCCTGTATTCAGCTCAAGTGCCCGTGATGCCAAAGCCAATCCATGTAACAGCCCATTACCATGAGGGAAATCAAATTCATTCCTTGACCTTATTAGGCTTCCATTTCCTCTGTGAATGGGATTACTAACATCACAGGCTCCCAGCATTTACAGAAACTAAAGATAATTAATGTAAAACATTTATTTATCATAATGCCCGGCACAGTGAAATTCTCAATAGAGTCTAGCTACTATTCTTCTTCTCCTTACTATCATCATTATGGTTCGCCAGAAGAGAGGCATATGCAGAGTATCATAGTGGGGTGAGGCAAACACTTACACCAACAGGACAGTCCAGGTGCGTGAGGATAGGTGTAAGGTTCATAAAAGTTCAGACTTGACCTCAAAAGGAGAATGTGCAGGTAGGGATGTAGACTCCAAAGGGCCAATATAAGAAACAACAGCTCGGTGCTCTGTGGTGGCCTAGAGGGGTGGAAGGGAGGCTCAAGAGGAAGTGATATATGTACACTTAGAGCTAGTTCATGTGTTGTACAGCAGAAACCAATACAATGTTGTTAAGCAAGTATCTCCAATTAAAAATGAATTTTAAAAAAAAAGAAAGAAACCACATCAAGTACTCATACAACTCAACCTTCAAAATACAAAAACCTGAAAGAGTAGCACTGATATATATACACTACAATATGTAAAACAGATAGCTAGTGGGAACCTGTTGTATGACACAGGGAACTCAGCCTAGTGCTCTGGAACAACCTAGAGGGGTGGGATGGGGTGGGAGGGAGGTTCAAGAGAAAGGGGACATATATATACACACACATATATATATACACACACATCTGACAGATTCATGTTGAGGTTTGACAGAAAACAACCAAATTCTGTAAAGCAATTATCCTTCAATAAAAAAACTTTCAAAAAAGAGAAAGGGGACACACACACACACACACACACCCCTATGGTTGATTCATGTTGCTCTATGCCAGAAACCAACACAACGTCGTAAAGCAATTATCCTCCAACACCCATGGTGGATTCATGGCAATGTATGGCAAAACCAATACAATATTGTAAGGTAAAAAAATTAATTAAAAAAATTTTTTATAAAATAAACCTAAGCCTAAGTTTAATGCCAACAATGTGTGTATATGTGTGTAAAAAAAAAGAAACGTGAGGAACTTCCCTGGCCGGGGGGCATGCAGTGGTAAGACTTTGTACTACCAATGCAGGGGACCCAGGTTTGATTCCAGGTCAGGAAACTTGATTTCTCATTCCACAAAGAAGATCAAAGATTCCATGTGCCAACCAGCACAATCAAATAAATTAAAAATGTTTTAAAAATCTCTTTCTCATACAAAAAAGAAACAATAGGAGTGAGAGCAAACAGATAATAGGGAAAAACTAATGATGACTAAAAATAGTGGATAGGCCATTTTGGCTGATGGATACCTAGAAAAATGCAGAGAAGGTAGACAGATGCCTTGAGCTAAGAGTTTGGAGAACTGAGTTGAGCAGAAGCATGGTTTTATAGGAAGCAAGGAAACACTAAGCAGTTATGAGCAGGGAAGCAGCAGAAGATTCTGAGAAGATTCTGGAAAGATTCTGCCAGCCATCTCTATCCACTGTGGCTGAGATGCACATAAGGGAGTCACAGGAGATGAATAAGACTTGGGAAGGACCAGTTCATGATAAGTCTGACTCAATACAACACTCTATGTGAATCAGCAGTCCCGAAACTTTTGGGCACCAACAACCAGAAGACAATTTATCCACAGATGGAGTCAGGGGTGTAGTTTGGGGATGATTCTCCAAGGAACATGCAACCTAAATCCCTTACATGCTTAGTTCACAGTAGGGTTCTCACTCCTATGAGAATCTAATGCCCCCACTGATCTGACAAGAGGTGGAGGTTAGGTGGTAATGTGAGTGATGCTAAGCACTTGTAAATACAGATGAAGCCTTGCTTGCTCACCCACCGCTCACCTCCTGCTGTGCTGCTAGTTCCTCATAGACGAACAGTCTGTGGCCCCCAGGGGCTGGGGTCCTCTGCTGTACACAATTGGCAAGACCTCTTTGGGCTTTAGATGGGGATGGAGAATGGAGATCTCCATACCAGCCTTGTGAAATGCTCAAGACTTAACAGGTCTTGCAAAGTGCATTTTCAACACGTCACAGTATTTTAAAAACAGTCCCTTCCTTTGCAGCATTAATATGAAATCCACGCATGTCTTTCAAATCCATCAGATTCTCAGGACAACCCTGTGATGAAATGAGGGAAATGTTTGACTTGTGAGCTTACTGAAGTCAAAGACTGTATGTGTGTGATTGCTTGACTGCATACTTGAGTGTGAGTGAGTCGATGCCCAGTGGACTCAAGCAGTTGAAGTGACGAGGCAGAATGAAACAATCTCAGGGTGTCTGGTTGGTAACACATGTGACTGAGACTTGAACCCAGGACTTTTCATCTCTCCCAATGTCATTACTGTCATACATCTCCATTTACATTTCCTTACAGGGGTGCTTTCTGGAACTACACACAATTGAATGACTTGGAATCCTGCTTGTTTTTTTTTTTTCCTTTTTCTTTTTTTTCCTTCCTAAAAGCAATGCTTTGCCTGTTCCCTTTCAAGTCAGTCACAGAGGGAGCATTGGCTTTGTGCCCTGTGAGAGCTGATTTTCCAGCCCCTGCTCTGATTCTGACGGGAGATAATGGAGCTTAGCCTTCAAAGATATGAAAGGTACCAATTGTTTTGTTCTCCAAGCACTCAGAGGCAGCTGTTGTTTTTTATTTCCCCTTACAAAGCTTTCTTTTCCTTACAGCAAGGAGGGTGAAGGACAGAAGGTAAAAGGAGGAAGTCAGGTTCATCTATGCCCCGAGGTCTTGAATAGTTTGGGGAAAAAATGAAATAACACAAAACTGTAACTTCTCATTGTTCTCTGCTGCTTCTACCTCCTGCTGTCAGTCTACTCTTTCCATCAAATATGTAGAATATTGGCTGTGGAGAAGATTAAAAAAATTCTCTTTTCATTGGGATGTGCAGTCAGTCCATCTTGAAGAAGCGTGGCATCAAAGAAGTCCATTGTGACTCTCACTCCTCCATTCTTCCCTTCCTCTCCCCTTCAGGGGGAACAAAAATCCAGGGTTGCAAAATGACTCTTTCATCTCAAATTGTTCTCTTTCCATTATTTTCTTGGCTCTCAGGGAATTTTAAAAAGATCAGATATTCTATAAATAGCATTATTGAAGACACTAAATGCTAATTAATAAGATTTTATATTTGTAGAGTACAAAGTACACTCCTTTTACAGATAGAAGCTTATGCTGCTGAGTTTTAAACAAGTACATGGAGGAGCTATTTCATGTATGTGTGTAATCTGTGCCTGCTTGTTGAAGGGTGTGCCCCGATCAAGGTGTAAAGAAAAAGTGAAAGCATTAGGGCTCAGTCGTGTCTGACTCTTCACGACCCCATGGACTGCAGCCCACCAGGTTTCTCTGTCAATGGAATTCTCCAGGCAAGAATACTAGAGTGGGGTGTCATTCCCTTCTCCAGGGGATCGTCCCAATGCAAGGACTGGCCTGGGTCTCCTGCACTGCAGGCAAATTCTTAACTATATGAGCCGCTAAAGAAGCCCTATCAGTGACTCTGAATAATTTATGGTCCTCATGGTGGCCAAATCTAGAGTGTCAGCTTTGCCAATACTCAAAGACAGTAAGGTTCAAGGTGCCTGCATCACAACAACTGAATCCTTGAGAAAATGCCCTAAACACAGTTGCTGCACTGGTATCTATCTGCCAGGATAAATATCCAGTCATGGGGACTGGACCTTGGAGTCTTCAAACAATGCAGACTTTTCGAATAGGGAAGTCTTCATGGGGAGCCCAATTCTAATTAGAGGTATTTTTGTTGTGTATTTTGTCATCATGATTAGGAACATGGGGTTGGGATCCAGACAGATTTTATGTATTAGTTACCTATCACTGTATAACAAACTACCCTAAAGTGTAGTAGATTATAACAATATTTATTATCTCTTATGGTTCTGTGGGTTGTGCATTCAAACAGAACAGAATGGAGATGGCTTGTCTCTGTTTCATACTGTCTGAAATCCCAGCTGGGAGACTTGAAAACTGCAGGATGGGATTATCTGAAAGTTCCATCACTCTCATGTGGTCTTTGCTGGAGCTGCTAGTTGGAATTCCCACTCATGGCCTCTCCATGTGGCCTGGGCTTCCTCACAACATGGCGACTGGGCTCCAAGGCTTAGCGTGGGGACAACTGTGATAGAGACCATGATAGTATGATGCCTCATGGAAAGTTACGTCAGCAACAGAAAGTAGATGGTCAAGACAGAGAAAACAAGAGAGAAAGGAACAGGAATAAAAGAGACCAAAAGTGGCGATGTGTGTCTAACATTGCTTCAAAGAACCAACAGATAAAAAATGATAACTTCTCCCATGGTTGTATGGCGTAAAAATCAATGTTTTAGAAAATTGTATTTAATAATAAATTTAAAAATAAATCATCCAGCCAACAGCCTTGTTCTAAGTTCACCACTACTGCCAAACTAACATACCTGAGTCCCTCCTTTGTCTAAGCATTTTCACACCTAATTCTCTCAACATCTTGATGAACCCAATGGTGTAATTTTCACTCCCTTTTCTGAATCAGAACTTTGAGGATATGTAACCTTCCCAGGATCCCACTCATAAGTGCTGAGAAAGTTTGTTTTTAAATAGGTAGAGCCATTGTGGATTCTCAGACACTCACCTATTTTAGTCTCTAAGTACGTCAGTGGTAACCCTATCTAACACATGGTCACATAAGCAAGTGTTTTGACTGGTTCAGAAATTCCTATCACATGATCAAATTTAACCTTTTTTCTGCCAGCAGACTTGCCTTTGATTTCTCATGTCATTATTTTTCAAAGCTACTTCCATTAAAAAATCTACAGTAAGGGATTTTCCTGATGGGCCAATGGTTAAGACTCTGAGCTTCCACTGCAGAGGATGTGGATTCAATCTTTCGTCAAGGAACTTAGATACCACATGCTAAGCACTGTGGCAAAAAAAACAAAAAAAAAAAATCTACAGTAAACAAGGATGGGTACTTCAACAGATCTACATTTCTAAGCAATTGCCTCCTCTCCCAAAATAGTAAACCAGCAAAAGAACTCAATTCAAATAGGAATAAAAGTTGTCTCCATTTCAGCTTCGGTGATTGTCTTTTTTTCTTTTAAAATCTTTATTAAGACATAAGTCACAAACAATACAATTCACCACTTAACATGTTGAGTTCAAAGTCTTTTAGCATACCCACAAATGTGTGCATCCATCATCACAATCTGATTTTACATTTCCCTCCAAAAATAATAGGAGTTCTGTACCCATTAGCTGTCACTCACCATTGCCTGCCCAGTCGCCAGTCGTAAGCAAACACAAATCTACATTCTGTCTCTATAGATTTGCCTATCCTGGACATTTCATATCAACAGAATCATACAATATGTGCTCTTTTCTGACTTTTTTTCACTGAGCATTTTTTCCAGATTTATGCATGATGTAGCATGTATTAGTATTTCATTTCTTTTGTGGGTCAAAAACTATTCCAGTGTATGGATGTATCACATTTTGGTTATTTATCCCTCCATTGATGGACATTGGCTATTTCCCTTCTGGGGGCTATGATAACTAATGAAGATATGAACAAGCTTGTACAAGTTGTTATCTGGGCACATGTTTTCATTTTCCTTGGGTAGTAGTGGAATTACTATATTATACAATAACTCTATGCTTAACTTCGTTAGGAACTGAAAAACTGGCCCCAAAGTGGCTGCATTATTTGACATTCACACCAGCAACACAAGAGGGCTTCAATCTCTCTACATCCTCACTAACACTGCTATTGACTGCCTTTGGGGCTCTAGTCCTTCTTGTGGGTGTGAAATGGTATCTCACTGCGGGTTTGATTTGCATTTTCTTAATGACTAATGGAGTTGAACATCTTCTCATGTACTTTCTAGCGATCTGCATATCTTCTTTGGAGAAATGTCAATGCAAATCCCATGCATATTTTTAAACTGTTTACTTGTCTTTTTATTGTTAAATTATCTAAGGTCTTTATAGATTCCAGAAACAAGTCCCTTATCAGATACATGTTTGCAAATACTTTCTTCCGCTCTGTGTCTTTTGTCTTTTTGTCTTTATCATTTACACCACAATATGTTCTTTGATCATTTATTTTGATGTCCTTTGGTCATTTATGCATCTGTTTCATTTTATGTTCAATATTTGCTTCTGTTTTCATTCATTCATTCATTCATTGAGTACCTATTATGTGTCAGGAATTGTTCCAGGCAGTAGGGATACATTAGTGTACAAGGTAGGACAATGTCCCTGCTGTCATGAAACTATTTTTCTAGTCAGAGAAAACAGACTATACATTAAATAAATAAATACACTAAATAATTTTAGATAATAGTGAATATTTATATGTTCTAAGTTCCCCAACCAGGGATTGAACCCATGTCCCCTGCAGTGGAAGTGTAGAGCTTCAACCACTGGACCACCAGGGAAGCCCCAATAGGGGCTATTTTTAAGAAAACAAAGTAGAGGTATAGGATACAAAGTTTTTATGGGGCAAGTGTCAGAAGTGGGGAACAACTTTAGATAAATTTACCTTATTGGCATTTCAGGCCAGATAATTTGTTTTAAGGGGTAAGGGGGGTTGTCCTGTGCAATTATAGGATCTCCATCAGCACCCCTGGCCTCTACCCACTAGTTGCCAGCACCACCACCTGCCCCAGCTGTAACAAGCAAAAATATCTGTAAACACTGTCTAATGTTCCATGGGAGACAAAGTTACCCTCGGTTGAGAACCACTGAGGATGATGGTTGAGCATGGCATCTCTAAACGGAGACCTGGGGAAAAGAGTTGAATTTAAGGGAAGCTATAAGGCAAAGCCATTCAAAACAGATTGTAGATCAAGTACAAAAGTATGAAGATTGGTGTGTGTTTGTCTATTTGAGAAAACGAAACCAGGCTTTGAGTTAGTGTGGAGTGAACAAGGAGAGGATTGGTAGAATATAAAATCTGAGAGGTGGGCTGGGGCCAGGTTATAACGAACCTAGCAGACAGTTACAAAGAATCTGGGATTCATTCCAAGCATAATCGAAAGCCAATGAGTTACGGATTGTGTCTTAGTTTATTCAAGCTGCTTATAACAAAACATCATAGAAATTAAATAACAAATATTTTACTTCTCATAGTTCTGGAGGCTGAGAAATCCAAAATCAAAGCACCAGCAGATTCAGGTCTGGTGAGAGTCCACTTTCTGATTCATAAATGGCTGTGTTCTCCCTGTGTCGTCATAAGTTGGAAGGGAGATAATTCTCTGCGGGTTCTTTCATAATGGCACTAATCACATTCATGAGGGCTCCACTCTCATGACCTAATTACCCCCAGATGCCCCACCTCCAAATACCTCACATTAGGGATTAGGTTTCAACGTATGAATGTGGAGGGACAAAAACATTCATCCTATATCATTCTGCCCCTGCCTACCCCTCAATTCATTCCCCCTAGAAGTCTTAATTTATTCCAGCATCAAAAGTCCAAAGTCTCATCTAAATATGTAAATCTGATATGTGTGTTTGTCTGCTAAATCACTTCAGCCATGTCCAACTCTTTGTGATCCTTTGGACTGTTGCCCACCAGGCTCCTCTGTCCATGGGGATTCTCCAGGCAAGGATATTGAAGTGGGTTGCCATGCCATTCTCCAGGGAATCTTCCCAAACCATGGAATGAACCCACAGAATGAACCCACATCTCTTACACCTCCTGCATTGGCAGGTGGGTTCTTTATCACTAGTGCCACCTGACAAAGTACTATTCATCCTGAAGCAAATTCCCCTCTACCTGTGAACCAATGAAACCAAATAAGAGTTTCCAAAATACAGTGGTAAGACAGATAGAGGAACGGCATTACCATCACAAATGGAGAAAACAAGAAAGCAGTAATGAGTAATGGGTCCTAGGTAAATCCAAAATCTAAGAGGGAAAGCAACACTAAACTGTAAGGCTCCAGAATAACCCTCTTCATCTTAATATTCTACTTTCCAGGCCCCCTGGGATGGCAACCTAACCCCCATGACTCAATGGGATGGCCCTGCAGCACCTCTCTGTTGGCATCCCACACTGGTGGCTCTTGTGCACTTGAGTCCTATGCCAACAGTTCTCCAGGTTGAAGTCCTGGGCCCCTGATTCTGCCAATGGCCCCATCCTTTGAAATCTAGGTGGAGGCAGTCATATCCCCATGGATCTGCTGGGCATGGCCCATTCCACAGGTCTCTGCAGGGGCCCCAACCCCAAGGCATGGAGAGGGGCATCCTGGCCCACCTAAATAGGACAGGAGGTCCCATTCCTTTGAAACGCTATGCACCCCCTCCCCTCTCGCCCTCTGGGCCTGTGATAGGAATGGCAGCCTTGATGGTTTCTGAACTACCTTCCACGTCGTTCTCCTGTTGTCTGGGAGAATAGCTCCCAGCTTCCATTGAGTGGGCTGACCCATACTAATCTTATTAAACCATCACTTGGCCATACTTCTAGTGTTCTCATTTTTTGCAATATAAATGGATTGAGAATTTTTCAAATCTTCAAGTGCCAATTTTTTTTTTACTTAATGAGTCCCCTCTTAAATCATTTCTCTCCTCTGGCATTTTACTATAAGCAATCAGGAGGAGCCAAGCCACACCCTTCAACACTTTGCTTAGAAAACACTTCAGCTAAATATCCAATTTCATTCCTGGCAAGTTCTACATTCCACAAAACACTAGAACAGTAACATAACTCAGCCAAATTCCTTGACACCTTTCCCCTAGTTTCCAGCAACACCTTCCTTTTTCCTGTCAGAGACTTTATCAGAATGAACTTTACCATCCATTTTTCTACCAATATCCTGTTTATGATTAGTTAGGTATTGTCCAAGAAGATGGAGACTTTCTCTACATCCCTTCTTTTCTCTCTCCAAATTCTAACTAGAATCACTTTTAATGATCCATTCATGGCAATACAGACTTTTTCAAGCATACACCTCAACAGTTTTCCAGCCCTTCTACCTATGACCCAGTTTCAAAGCCATTTTAGCATTGTTAGATATTTGTTACAGCAACACCCACACATCTCAGCACCAATGTCTGACCTGGTCCATTCAGTCTGCTATAACAAAACTACCCTAGACTGAGTGACTTCACAATTATTTCTCACACTTCTGAAGGTTGGGAAGTTCAAGGTCAAGGCACCAGCAGGTATGGTGTCTGTTGAGAGCTTGTTTCCTATTACACAGATGGCTATGTTTTCACTCTGCCCTCACATGGCAGAAGGGGCAAGGGAGTTCTCCTGGGTATCTATTGAAGCACAACAATCCTTTCTCATAAGGGACTCCACTCTCATGACCCAATCAGTTTCCAAAGGTCCCACCTCCAAATACCATCACATTAGAGAACAGGTTTCAACATATGAGAGGGCACAAACATGCAGCATTTGGCAGGTGCTCTTAAATACAGGAACTGAGCAGTGGATTTAGTTTTTGTCCTATGTTTTCTTGCTCAAGGACCTAAAACCAGACAGTGATAGAGCTAAGACTAACAATCATGTTTCCTGACCCTTAGCCTAGTGGTCCTTCCTTTTCCTTTTTTTTTTAGCTTTTCTCTTTATTTATTTTTTGGCTGCACTGTGGCCATGTGGGATCTTAGTTCCTTGGTCAGGGATTGAACCCACATCCCATATACTGGAAGTGCAGAGTCTTAACCAGTGGACCACCAGGGAAGTCCCTTGTCCTTCCATTAAATAAGGGAAACTAAGCAGTTATCACCTGTTAAGTGTTGTGAAGATTACATGTGACCATTAATATAACTATCCATTCCCTCAATCCACCTTATTTAAGAAGTCCCAACATGGTTGTTGACATTGGTATGAAGATCAAAGAAAAGAAACTCTAGTCTATTGTTAATTAAAGTATAGTTCACAGACCAGCAGCATCAGTGTCACCATGGGACTTGTTAAAATGCAGAATCTCAGGCTCCACCTCAAAGTTACTAGATTAAAATCTATTTTAACAAAGTCCCATGTAAGTTGTACGCATGTTAAAGCTTGGGAAGCACTGATCTAGTTTATCAAATTATCATCAGAAGCAGTTTCATAAATCAGATGGTTTCTGATGGGCTTTCCCTGAGTCAAAAGATTAATGATGATATCACCAAGTTCTAACTGTAATACCATCCTGATTCCTTTCTTTTCAGTAATTTTTCACTCACCAGGTCACAAGTTAAGCAGCTGTCCTTAATTAGGACATACATCCTTTCCTTTCCATCTCTGTGGCCACCACCTTTGTCACCCACTCTACTCTGAACCTGGACTACTGCAAATCCAAACTTATCCTCCACCTCCTTCATACCCTTTCATTTGCCTAAAGTTCTCATTTTCAAATCTTGTCTAGTTTTTTCTTGACTTCAAGATAAAATTCATATCCTAACGCTGACTTTGAAAGCCATTATATTCAAATCCCGAAACACTTCCCAGTGGCATATATGCTCTTCTGTCCATGACTTTGTTCATCCTCTGGAATGCCCTTTCCTATCTTTCGTTATGCATGCAGGGCTCTGCTGAAATCCCACTTCTATCATGAATGTCAAATCTACCCAGGTTTCTGTTGCCTCCCCATGTTCTGAGGTCCGGGGGTACTTGTCATCTACACGGGGTTTTAGTCAGCATTATAATTTCAGGTAAAAGTCTGTGTCTCACAACTAGATCATGAACTCTTAAAGAACAGGTTGCATCTTTATCCGTCTTCCATATTCAGCATCTGACAAGGCACTGAGCACATAGTAGGTAATCAGTGAGTATTTTGCTTCTGAATCTGATGAAGTTGTAGAGTAATGCCCAAAATTATAAGCACATCCTTCCTACTAATTTTTTTTCCTCTAAGGGTTCATAGTACAGTTTAGTAATTATGCAAACAGCATTGTTTATAAAATCAGCCATGGGTAGGCAGCCTCTGATCAGCAAGGCGGTAGGCATTGGAGACAGTCCAGAATTTCAGGCCAAATAAAAACTGTGAATGTTTATTTCAAGAGCCACTGTATTCTGTGGAGTAAAGCTCTATTCTGGGTGTCAGAACAACAGGTATCCTTTCCCACCTCCCTTTGTGGCCCTCAAGGCCAGCTGCTCTGAGGGCTGTGTCAGGTATAAAGCCCCAGTTGGACTGCCCCAGCTGACCTGGGTCAGCCAGATACAAAATGCTGGCAACACTAACCCTAACTTTGTATTTTGCTACAGTTTTGCATCTGCCTAGTACTTCCCTCTTGAGGCTGTTGGCAATTGTGTTGGCTATTCACTTAGCTCAGCACATGATTAGCTTTTTGTATATAGCTGCCCATCAGTATACATGGGAGATTGGATCCAGGACTCTTGTAGATACCAAATCCATGGATGATCAAGTCCCTTATATAAAATGGGGTGGTACAGTAGAATCAGTTAGTTTTCCTCTTCCTGGGCACTGGACTGTACAGATCCTCATAAGGAGCCACAACTACTAACAACCTTCACTGTGTATGTACCAGCTCCTTTGAACCTCCTAAAACCAAAGAGAAAGAGATATAGGAGAAGCGCCACCATTCCCTTGTAACACCTAAGGACATGGAGGCACTTGACCAGGATCACAAGGTTTGTTCCAGAGCTGAGACTGGAGTTCAGGTTTCATGAATCCAGGGCTAATATGCAGTTAACAGGCTCACTGCAACCTTACAGGTTGATGGTAAGTAAACAAAGTTTGATATTTGGATCCAGATGATCTATTTCAGGAGTCCACACTCTTACTCAACTATCAACATGGCCCTATCCGACAATCCATATTGATTCATTTAAAGAGAGATATTTTCCATTTCTGTTGTAAAACAGGTTTGCCAAAATTGGGAGCAGCATCCTCTGTCTTTGATGTTCACTGCTTCAAACACCTGTCTACTTTCCCTTCAAAGTTATCCCTTTAATAATGATGTTAAATTTTGATTATACCTGAAAAAGAAATAAGAAACTATTCAGATGCTAACTGACTAACATCTCAGTGAATCAACAGACTCGTGTATTTCCTATAAGAAGCCTCTGGAAATAGATTGTGCAGTTAACAAGAGTTTCGCTGACCCACTAGTTTCTAAGTGGTTCAATGAATTTGAATTAACAAAGCTGTTTTATAGCAAAGGACATATGTGCTAAGGACAGTGTCTTACAGGCTAGGCCTCTGGGTGGCAATTATTTTCTTGTCCATCACGGTAGGGATGCAGGATGAACAAATTATTCTGCCCACATCAAAGAAGGGAAATGAAGAGACAATGAGTATTCTAGGAAGTTCATGGTATGAAAGTAAACAGTTAAATATCTGGCATCAGATTGTTTAGGAAAAAATCACTGCTCTCTACTTCGTAGTAGCTTTGTGACCACTGGCCTCAATTTCCTTATCTACATAATGGGTGTCATAATGATACTTAACCCCACAAGGCCGAAATAATGACTAAATAAGAGGATAAATGTAAAATACCTGGCCCACTACCCAGCATGCAGTGCTGCATAAAAATCAATCATCATTATGTTTACATATTAATTAAGAATTCCTACACTCAAATAAAATAAGAAGTCTTCTTATCCTTCAGAAACATTTATGGAGTGTTCTTCTTCTTCCAGGCTTGAGGGAACAATCCCCTCAAATGTACTAATACCAAGAGTCATTGGGGGTTTAATGGAGATAAGGAAAGAAATGAAAGAAGTGGAAGTCAGCCTTTAATATTACATGGTTTATACCACGGTCTCTCAGTCTCAGCACTGCTGACATTTTGTACTGGATAAGTGTTTGTTCTGGCCAAAGTGTTTGTTTTGGCCAAAGGATGCTCAGTAGCATCCCTGGCCTCTGATCATTATGAGATGCCAGTAGATCCCTCCTTCCTCCACTCATGACAACCAAAACATTTCTATATGCTTCCAAGTGCACCCTAGAGGGCAAAACTGCCCCCAGTGGAGAACCACTGACTTACATACTGCATTTTCCCATCACAGGGGCATGTATGGTCATGGAGTAGCCAGAGACAGACCAATTCGGAAGTGTGAATTTTTTTTCTGTAAAAGTGCAGACAGTAAGTGCTTTAGGCTTTGTCTCTGTCACAGCTACTGAATTCTGCCATTATAGCATGGAAGCAGCCACAGATAATGCATAAACAAATACGTTCAAATGAAATGTCTTTTACAGACATGGAAATTTGAATAGTATATAATTTCCATGTGTCACTAAATATTCTTTTTTATCTTTCCCAACCAATTTAAGTTATTAAAAAAAAAACATTTTTAGCTCACAGGTCATATAAAAAACAGGTATTGGGGTGGATTTGTCTCATGGGTCGTTTTTGCTGACCCATGTGTAAGGAGCACCTGGAGTCCTGGGATAAACACAGTACTTCTCCTGAAAGTATCAGATTAATTTTAAAAATTGGGAGAAAAAATTTTTTATCAGAATAACTAATTCTATATTCTGGAGCAGAATCCAAACCAATATGCATTTTCAAGGTAATACACATTTCAAAGTAATGTCTTGCTTCCCGTGGCTTGCTTCGAGCTATGCCCCAGATTCCTGGAGGCCATCTCTGCCATTATTCTCCTCTGCTTGGAGGCTACTTAGGTGAAAACTTTGAGAAGTTGCCATTGTAGGAAGAACCTAACTTACATAAAAGTCTTTTGGGCTCCTCATAACTGATTGTTCTTGGGTGGGATTCAGTAAGGCACCTAGAAATATTCTAAGCGCCCTGGTGGTTCTCTAATGTATTTCATCCAGAGAGTGGCTGAGTAATATGTAACTGTCTAATCCAAGGTGGTTCCTATAAATCCTTTTTTTGAAATTTTCAAGTATCTCTTCCCTACACCTGGTATCTAGAGACTACTCACTTCTCTTGTCAACTAAGTAGCCTGAGTATTACTCAGCATAGTGACTACTTAAGAAGTTAACGAATGACCCAGGCTCCACCTCCAAGAGGCTGAAAATTTCTGGTAATATTAAGGTTGGTTCATGTGTGTGTGTGTGTTTAGTTGCTCAGTGTGTCTGACTCTTTGCAACCCCATGAACTGTAGCCCGCCAAGCTTCCCTGACCATGGGATTCTCCAGGCAAGAATACTGGAGTGGGTTGTCATTTCCTTCTCCAGGGCATCTTCCTGAGCCATGGATCAAACCACCGTCTCATACATTGGCAGGCAGGTTCTTTTTACCACTAGTGCGACCTGGGAAGCACATCCATATGAAAGCAAAAGTGAAAGTCGCTCAGAAGTGTCCGACTCTTTGCGACCCCATACAGTCCATGGAATTCTCCAGGCCAGAATACTGGAATGGGTAGCCATTCCCTTCTCCAGGGCATCTTTCCAACCCAGGGATCAAACCCAGGTCTCCCACATTGCAGGCAGATCCCCTACCCGCTGAGCCACAAGAATACTGGAGTGGGTAGCCTATCCCATCTCCAGGGGATCTTTCCGAACCAGGAATTGAGCCGGGGTCTCCTAAATTGAAGGCAGATTCTTTACCAGCTGAGCTACCAGGGAAGCCCATATTCATACGAGATGATCCCGAAAGAGGATGTCATCAAGAATGATACAGTGGAAAAGAGCATTGGATTGGCAAACAAGGGGCTTTTCTTTTAGCCTCTTCTATGTCTTTTATCCTGAATGGGAGAGTTACTTTTCTCTTCTATCCAAAGTGCTTTTTTGAGAAGGATTCTGAGGCACCATTCAAGCTGAGCAGAAAAGAAAGCGCTACAATTGATTAGAGCTGTCTGCCACGGATGGGAACTCAGGGGGTGGCCGGCACAAATGCCAGGGTGTTGCCATGCTTAGTTTCAATGATCTCTATGGTCGTTCCCTCCTAACTAGAAACATCTGTGGTTGTCTGCCTCAGATGGCATGGTTTCATGGTACTGATGGGATCCAAAGAAGACAGGATCACCATGGGATGCAAAGGTCAGGGGAAGATTCCTTGGCAGAGGTGAGAGGATGGCCAGAGCTATGAGGTTGTTTATTTTCCCTCACAGCTGGGCTCCAGCAGAATACACGTTGTCTGACTTGGCTTTTGGTTGGCTGGAGACTGAGCGCCTACTATTATCGTGTTGGCATGGCAAGAGGGAGGCCTGAAGGAGACCCCATGTCCCCGCCATTCTCTTGCTCCCTCGGGAAAGGGGATGTCTTCTTAATGAGGCTATCCCAGAGAGTCTGGCCTTTCAGATAAACAAATAAGCACCAGCAGGAGACACTCAAAAGAGGCCTGGAAAAAAATAAGGCCACTTTGAGTGACAGCCCAAATAAAGGAGACCTAAGAGGTCTGAAGTTAGCAGCTAATGAGCACATCTCCTCCTTCGTGCTTTCCTGCCTGGCCAGAACAGCGACTGTTGAGGATGCCAGTAATCTCCGTGTTGAATTCACACAGGAAGAAGCCTTTCTGGCCTCTGTCCCAGTACTGACTTTTCTTTGTTTTTTTATGTTGGGGGTAGGGGTCTGCCTGGAGGAAATATGCAAGGTAGAAGAAATCTAATTTTGACCTAAAGCAATATACTTATATATATTTTTCTCTAATAATAATTAGAGAAATTAATTTCTCTAATAATTAGTTTTCACTAACATATATATGTATGTTTTCTCTGATATATATATATTTATGTAGATAAGCTGATAAATATGTATTAAACTTATACATATATATGTATCAGTTTTCTCACTTGGGAAATGGGCATAAATCTCCTCCTAGAATTATTGGGAGGATCAAATAGGAAAGGACCTAACAGAGTGCTGGGCATTCAGTCAGCATCTGATATATGGTGGCTGCAATCATTAATAGTAGCAATAATATCATTATTTTCCTCTCCATGCATAGAAGTCCACAGAAAAAAATCTGGAGATGAGGGATTTGATTCCAGTTCTGCCATGAGCTCCCTATGAGATCTGTAGGTAAATCATCTCTCATGTCAACTGAAGAGTACTGGACTGGCATCTTGGCTCATTTAGTAAACATACTATGAAGACCTACTAAGTGCCAGACTCTGTCCCAGCTACTATATATCTAAATGCGAATCAGAGGCAGTTGATGAACTCAAGGGATTCCAGGTGTAACCAGGGAGACAGACAGGTAATGCACATGGCAGGGTAATATGAGAAGTACTATTACTCTGATGACATGCGCCAAGTGTTCTGGAACCCAAGGCAAGAAATCAGCCAGACTAACATTCGGTCCCAATCCGAGCTTCCAAGAGTATGTAAGAGAAGCAAAGAAGAGACAAGCTGGATGGCCATGGCCAGGGGAAGAACTCATCTGACTGGCAAGGGACCTAAAACCCAGGTCTTCTTCTTCTAGGACCTGAGTTCTCCCCAGATACCAAGCTGTCTTAAAATAAAATCATTCAGGAAAAAGTGATGTTGGATTTCCCTGGTGATCCAGTGGAAGAAAGAAAAAGTGATCTGCAGAGAGGTGATAGTAACTGGGGTCTGGGAACAGAAGAAGAGACTTCAATTTGAGTTTCAGAACTGATACTGTGATAGCTTGATAACTTTGGGAAAGCTGTTGAATGTCTTTGAGACTCAGTTATTTCACTAGCAAGAAGGGCATGACTGTGACACTTGCTTCATTCACCCTCTGCTATGGTGTGGAGACAGGAGATTGTTTAAAGGCTTGGCAAACTGCAACTTATATCAATTCTAGTTTGCGGTGTTTCTATTGTTATCCTTAATAATAATAAACATGATAAATATCCAGCTATGTTACAGAAAAAAAATGCTCAATGGCCAGTAATTGAATTTGGGTGTCCAAAGAAGTAGGTAAGGGTTTTGCTTGTTTTTGTCCCAACAATCAATATCTTTTTTCCAAGAGAACAGGCTGAATGGCAGGCGTCTTTTTAATTCTGATAAAAGCCATCTTGATGTCTATATCTCGGGTATGTATGAGAAACAGAAGGAGGGACAGAGATTTCTGTTTCTCCCTAAAGCTAATCAGGGAAATCGTTTCAAGGTAACAATCTTGGGACCTGATCTCTGACTAATTGAAATTGCTATGGGCCGTTGTGATGGGAATCCCTGAAGGGGGTGACTGCTTATCTAATGATACAAAGATTACACAATTGAAGTAAACAAAAGCCTTTGTGTGAGGTAAAAAAAAGGAGAAATGATGCAGGAGAAATATAATACAGTTGGGAATGAGAGGAGAAAGGGATTCTAGTTCTTCTAGGTAGGTGACCTTGGACAAATCTCTTCCCACTACTTGGTCTCAGTTTCCCTACAGTGGAACCTAGAGCTTGGTCTAGACAATCCCTAAGGTCCCTTTCAGGCTTGCCAGGGTAAAAAATTTATGCCTTCACAACACTGAAGCAAGAGGGCAGTGAGGGGGAGATTGAGAGAGAGGGGGCGGGGGAAGAGACAGGAGAGCTGACTGATAAACTGAAAGGGAGACAGACTCCTAAAATCCATTGATTCAAATTACATAGAGAATTCATGTTGATTTAGAGCTGGCATTTTCAGGCTTCTACATCACAAGGAGACTCTATTTAATCTTGGGATGGTCTCTTGGGCCTTATCTTCCTCAGCTCAGTAGTGCTGTGCACAGAGCTCCCTTGGAAGTTGAGATGAAAGAGAGACAGAAAGAGAGAGAGAGAGAGCTGTTTTAAAAAGAAGAATATACTTGAATCACCTGGGGAGTTGGCCCGCACCCCAGTCCCAGGTACAGGCTAAAAGACCATGAAAGCCTCAACCAGGCGTTAAATATTGGTAGCCTACATGCTTAACTCTTCATAGCCTGGCTTCTGGTCCCTAACAGATGATCTTGTATAGGGAAATAAAACACAGTTTGTACACTCTCTGTTCAGTAATGCTGTTTACCATTTTTAGGATGCACAAAGGGTAGAAAACTCAAGAGATCCACAATCCAGCCCTCCAGATTTGGAAATTGACCCCTTGAGAGTCTGAGAAGCCCAAAAGTTTGAGAAAATTCATTGAACATCAGCAAAAGGAGAGCATTTAGAGAGCTTCCAAAATCTGTTGTGCAACTAATAAGAAACAGGGTCCTGGAAAGGCTCCAGGGCTTTGCCATAACCACCTAGGAATCTTAGCAGAGTCGGGACTAGAACTCAGAATAAGAACTGAAATCCAACACAGTATTACCAAGTTTCCTGTGACCTGGCCCCAATGACTGCACACCTTTCCCAGAGAAGCGTAAGGACACTCTGCTTTCTGGCTCGTTGCACTGTAATGTCAGAAACAAATTGAGGATTCCCTTTGAGCATGATGGACATCAGGTGCCTTAGATACACAGTTAGACAAAGGAATGTTGGATTTGTGCAGCTTTGGTGACTTGTATATAGCAAGTTTTAATATAAACCACTAGCACTAGGGGAAGAATTATATGTTCATCCAGACACCCAATTGCTGTTCCTGATTCAAATCAGGCCAACATCCTGATTCAGACACCGAGAGTTGTGCTGTCAAGAGAAATAGAAGAGGAGTCTGAAGACCTACTTTTTAATCCAACCTGCCAACACTCACTAGTCACCTAACCTTGATACTCATTTAAATTCTGTGAGCCTCATTCTTCTCATCGTTAAGAAAGAGATGATGAGAACAGTATCTGCTGAGCAGAGTTAACCTGAACCAAATGAGAAGAAAAAAAAAGAAACCAAGAGGTATGGAATGAAGTATGAATTCCTAGGATCTATTTTATAAACATTATGAGACCCAGAGGGATGGAATCAGGAGGGAGGTGGAAGGGGGATTCTGGAAGGGGAACACATATATACCCATGGAGGATTCATGTCAACGTATGGCAAAACCAACACAAGAATGTAAAGAAAAAAGTCTTTCTTGAATGTATTACAATAAAAAAGATTACTAAATTAAAAAAAAAAGAATTTGAGAGAGAGGAGGAAAATCTATAAGAATCCTGAGGAGGTTAGAAAATGCTTCCTGGGAGAGATTAGGAAGCAGTCAAGTCTTCAACAATTGCATTGTATTTGCAAACTAGAAAGGAGGCGGTAGCCTGAGCAAATGTCCCACTACAGTTTCTTGGATGTTTCTTAATACTTTGGACTCTGTACTTTCATTTTAAATAATATTCCAATCCTTAACACCTCCTTTCAACAGTGTTTTCTGTTTTACTTTCTTAAACTGGTTCCCTGGAAAAGAATGGGGACTATTCATTGAAACAAGTCACATCACAGAAACTTCTCTCCCCTTTTATTAAATTTTTGGATAACATATTTATTGTCAAAAAAAGCAAAGACTATATCCAAATAACTCCACAAGCGAGCAGCCACCTTAGCCTTTAATTGGAGTATGTCCCCTGTCCTCCTTGCTCTCTGGTTGCTAAACTGTACTACTAATATAATTATAACTCCTTCTATGTGTTCTACACTTCACAGTTTGTAAGGAATGGTATTTATATTGCTGTCTGTATCCCTCACAGCAAGCCCATAGAGCATCTTAGGTTGTCTGTGCTTTAGAAAGATCACTAGTAGTTGCCCAGGTTGCCAAATACATAGTCTCAATATCAGATGGATGGATGGATGGTTGGAAGGATAGATGGGAGAGGAAGGGGACTGAATTGATAGTTTCTCTGAATATCCACCAAACTTTATTATTTTCCTCAATGATAATCCCAGATTCAGCAGAAATCCCAGAGCACAGAAGGCAGGCATACCCTGCAGCCATTTACCTGTGGCCTACCTTGGAGACTGTCAAATGGGGATGGGCACTAGGTCTGTCTACTGTAATTTTGTGATATAGGAAATCTAGTAAATTTCCTGTGAAACAAAGTGCTTAACAACCAAGGCTATTTTTGCAAGAGAGTATCCCCTTTAGCACGATACATGATAGTGTATCTGCTGCTGCTGCTGCTAAGTCACTTCAGTCATGTCCGACTCTGTGTGACTCCATAGACAGGCAGCCCACCAGGCTCCTTTGTCCCTGGGATTCTCCAGGCAGGAACACTGGAGTGGGTTGCCATTTCCTTCTCCAATGCATGCATGCATGCTAAGTCACTTTAGTTGTGACCGACTCTGTGCAACCCCATGGACCCAGTCCACCAGGCTCCTCTGCCCACGGGATTCTCCAGGCAAGAAAACTGGAGTGAGTTGCCATTTCCTTCTCCAAGTGTATCTGCAGTTTCCCTCATATAAGAAAAACAGAATTCTTGCCATTCCCATCCTGTTGAGTATGACTGGGTTGCAGGGATATCATGCAGAATAAAGAGAAAGACCAGCAGACTACCAATCAGAAGACCTGGATCGGAGATCCAAAGTTTATAAACATCATTCATTCACTCATTCATTCATTACACATTGAATTCCTACTCTGTAGCAGGCTCTGCCAATCTCTGGGAACACAAACATGAATAAAAGGAACAAGGCACTTGACTTCATGGACCTTAGTTCTAATGGGTTAAGACAGACAAAGAAAACACACACACTAAACAAATAAATATCTAAATATTATACATGTAATCATGGGATGGTGATATGTAAGCCCTGTCTCAGAGGCTAAGAAGGTATGGGAAAATTAGCTCTACAAAAAAATGGAGGGAAAACACATTCAAGTCAGAAGAAACTGTTTGTGCAATGGTTCTGTGATAGGAAAAAGCTTAGTGGTAGAGTTTGAGGAACTGAGGGGCAACCAGGTAGCTGAAGCATTTTTAGCAAAGGAGCTAGCAATAGATTACATTGGGAAGACAGAGATGGGACCAAACAAGGCAGAGCAAGAGACCATGGAAAGAAGTTCAGGTTTTATTTCGTATGTATGAGAAGCCACTGAAAGGTTCTAAGTAGAAGCAGCACATGATGTAATCTCTGTTTTAAGAATCTGACTTTGGCTCAATTACTCAGTATCTCTGACTTCCTTTCTTCTCCTAAAAATGGAGTAAAAAAACAAAAAACAAATGAAAAACTCCCATCACCATGTCCTTCTAAGAGGTTGTTGAGGAATCATATATAATGTTCATCATAATACATGGCTATGAGGAGAGCTGGATCAATATTGAATCAATTTGAATTACTCAATAACAATATGAACACACATTATAAGCCATAAAACATGTCACACATTTGTAAGGTTTTATCAACATCATCATTTTCCCAAAGTCCAGACTCCTTCACATGAACAGATAAGATAATCGGCTACAAATGCCTTGAAAATCCCATCCCCATAAAATGCACTTTATATTTCTGTTCACTTGTTTATTAGAGCCAAGATTTCACTTCTTTATTCCACAGCACCAACTTATTCTTTATTTTTGACCTGGGACACATCAACTGCACTCAAGTTTGATATTTAACCCTAAGAAATAAAAACGTCCAGAGAGAATATGATGGACAGGATTGGGATTCAGGTTAGCAAGTATGTGCCTAGAACTGGGCACTTTCTCACCTCTCCTTCTGTCCCCATCAGTCATAAATTCCCTATGAAGGACTTGTGAAGAATAACACTGACAACGATGATAATAACAAATGATTAGTAATGCATATAGATATACATACACACGTGTGTATATATAGCCCTTTGCCTCTTTACTCAAAGCTTTTTTTTTCTATCTATTGTTTTAATTTAGCTCACACTCACGCACAGAGGCAGAGTGGGAGTGTTCTAATTGGGGAAAGGGCCATGAAGCACGTAAATGGTTTGCCTCAAGGTCGTATGTGAGTGATGGAAGAGGTGAAACCAGGTCACTGAGTCCCTAAATCCTGGACCAGCACAGTGTCGAGACCCCTCAGCTCCCCTGGGAGGCTCAGGGGGAAAACTGGGATCCTAAATAAATGGGAATTAGAGCATTGTGAGACTTTACAGAACCTCTGATCCATACAGTCTAGCCCTCTTCCCTATTCTGCACACAGAGAAACAGGAACTCGAGCAGGAGTACACAGGGGCAAGTCACCGTCCTACCACCTGCTCGAGCACCTACTAAAGTTCCTGCCACCCTGGGTGTCAACCCCCTGTATAAGCTGGGGGCTGCAGTGGCTGGGATGACAAAAGAATCCCCAGCAGTCTGCAGTTTGCTGCATGGCCAAAGAGGGGATAGGACAGGGAACAGCTCTTCAGTAAGCTGAGAGTTTTTTATTTTTTAAATTTTCATTGGGGTATAATTGCTTTACAATGTTGTGTCAGTTTCTGCCATACAGCAAAGTGAATTGGTTATATGCCATTTGTCGAGACGTGGATGGACCTAGAGACTCACACGGAGAGAGTTTTCTCTTTTAGATCCTAAGGAGGTCTCTGGGACTTTGGCGCTGACCTTGGGCCAGCCATGCATTTGCCCTAGGCCTCTCTTGCCCTCCTCTCTTGCTTTCAGAAAAGTAGCAAGGGGCTATATACACGTGTGTGTGTGTGTGTGTGTGTGTGTATTACTAATCATTTGTTACTATCATTGTCAGGGGTTTAGATAAAGTGAATTTTTTAGTTTTTTCCAACATTAGCATTATTTGATCCTACCATGTGTGCACTGGATAGAATATATTTGGCCATTTTGATCATACATTGAGTCCTTTGTAATGTAAAAGGCTCCTATATTTTGGCCCATGGAATGCACAACGTTTCCTTAGTTTCGGATATGGACACCATCTATGGAAAAAGACAAATTTTCTGTGATTTTCCTGGAACCACCTCCTTCTCCCAAACTCCTAACTTGACCTCCAGTAACTCAAGAGTTTTACCTGCCCTAGAACATTATCTCCAAAAGTTTAGCAGTCAACAAAGTAGATGCATATTGAGGACCCAACATTACAACAGGCACTATGGAACCAGATAAGAGAAGCACATATAAAGAATAGCAAAGGATCCAGCAGTTAGTAAGTACCCACTAAAAGCTGGTTTTTGCTGCTATCATCATCATCGCCATCCATGTCACCACATCAGAACTGGTCATTTCTGGGAAGAGGTTGCTTTATCTCACCTATGTCTCACAACAACTGGACAGAGGAGAAACTTTAATTCCCACATTCTACAGTTGAGTTAAATGGAACAGAGGGAGACTGAGTAATTGGCTTGAGCTCACACAGCCAGTCCTCAAACCCAGAAGGACGAGTTCACAGAGGCATCTTTAAAGCGCTGCACTAGCTGCACTGACCTTCCATACAGCTTGGCAGCTAGACACATTATCTTGTCCAGTTTAAGCCTAAAATGTGATGTAGCTCAGAGGCAGCCACGTTCACTGGGATGAACATGAGTTTCAGGGTGGGACCCTGATGTGCAGGTGTGAGCCTTCGGGTCTTGGCCTGCCCTGGGGCCAAGCTTCTCTGTGGGTGAAATGGCTAAAAATACCCACCCAGCTCTTCTAGGAAGGACATGAGGGTCCAACAGGATCATGGATGAGAATATACTTTGTATTTTGTAGCCTTCTACTCAGATGCATGTGTTCATCTCATTGATATTACAGTCTGGTCCCCGTTTCCAGAGGGTCAGCCACAGAGAAGCCAGCTCAGGCTGTGACATCTCATTAGAGGCTGAAATTTGGATTCAGGGAGAGGAGAAGGGAGGGGGCGAGAGCTGCCCTCCACTGACTAGGTTCCTACCGCTATCTGTATTCAGAGCGGCTTGCTGGTACCTTGGCAGTGCCGCTTGGTAGGGCATCTCTGACTTTGATGTTGCGTGTGTCAACATCCTAATGGGGGGCGCAGCTGAGATCGAGTGTGAGTTTGGAGAGACGTCTCATGACAGGTTTCGCCTAAAGATGTTTCAACAGATAACTCTTTAGAAACAACAAAGGTATTTTATGCGTTTCACAGGGAACCCGGGGGCTTGGGTAGCCGCTCAGTTCGATGTTGGCATGCAGACAGCGTCCTCCTCTCCTTTCTTTCCCCCGCTGCACATCTGCGAGAGATCATAGCTTGTCACTGCAGTACAGTACTGTGCTTAGTTACACTGACGTTCTGCCCACGTTGACAGCAGTAATGGAAGGACAGGAGGCTGTTTCCTTTAGAAAGTCCATATCAGAAAACCTTAGAGAGTCACTCCTTCTTCTTAAAATGTAAATCAAATTGCCTTGTTCTGCTATTTAAAACCACCCCTCCCCTCGCCTCTGGCTTCTCATCATGCTTAAGATAAAATCCAGAAGCCTATGCTTAAGATAAAATCCAGAAGCCTTCCATGACCCTGATGTTGAGCCTGATCTGACTTCTGCTGATCTTTCTCACCTCACCTCTCAAATAGCACCCCCACCTCACCATGCAGGAGCCCCACTGGCCTTCTCTCTGTGCCTCATGCATGCAGAGCTTTCTGCTACTTCAGGGGCTATGTGCCCAGAGTTCTTCCTTCCTATACTCCTCTTACCCCAAATCTTCCATGGTTAACTCCTTCACATTCCAGGGTTCCAGTTTGTCTCAGAAGTCTCTACAGCCGGTACTTCCCAGACACTCCTGTTTGGCCCCCATCCCTCCCCAAATCTGTCCCCATCACCTTGTTAGGAAGATTCCTAACACATAGTTACTCATCTACTTAGGAGGGGTCTTACTAGAAGATTAGTGCCTTGAGAGTAGAGATCCTCACTATATTTCAAATATTTAGCATGTAAGCGGAGAAGGCAATGGCACCCCACTCCTGTACTCTTGCCTGGAAACTCCCATGGATGGAGGAGCCTGGTAGGCTGCAGTCCATGGGGTCACTTAAGAGTTGGACATGACTGAGCGACTTCACTTTTCACTTTCATGCACTGGAGAAGGAAATGGCAACCCATTCCAGTGTTCTTGTCCGGGGAATCCCAGGGACGGCGGAGGCTGGTGGGCTGCCGTCTATGGGGTCGCACAGAGTCGGACACGACTGAAGCAACTTAGCAGCAGCAGCGGTGCTATGACACGGAGTAGATGGGCAATGGACACACATGCGATGGATTGAAGAGTGCCTCCTAAAGACTGGGAAGGAAGACGCAGAAAAGAGTGGCTGGCACTGCCCTGTTTTCCCTCTGAAGGTTTTAGGTTAGCACCCTTGGGCTAGGCTAGGGCTTTGTCAAATTATAGCACCCAGGGATTCTTGGCAGGGTACTCATAGATTCCTGGGAAGTCAGCAGATGGGGATCAGGGTGTCTGGAGCTCTGTGAAAGTGTAGGCATACTTCTGGCAAGAACGTTTATGGCTTTTATCAGTCGCTCAGAGGGATCCCTGACTCACTGGTGGCTCTCATCAGCTTTTCCTTCTAAGTAGCTTAGGTTTGGAGGGATGTGAAGCGAGCCTAGGAAGAGGATGGACTGACGGTCTCAGCACCACCTTGAGGCTCTTTCTCTTTTTTCACTATCGGCATGACTCCCATTGTTCTGCCACAGAACATAGGGCAGCTTCCCCTTCTTAGTACCAAAGCAACTCTTTCCTAGTTTTTTGTTTCCATTGCGGATCTCGAGTGCCAGAAGCTGGAATCAGACTTCCACATGAATCAAAGAATTTAAGAGCTGGGAAGGCACGTAATTCAATGTTTATGAGCCATGATGTTCACCAGATTTTTCTAGGGAGCTTTTTATAACTATGTGCTTCCACCAGTCCCTACCCTGACTTTTTTACTCAGTAAGATTAAAAGCAAGATATATTCATTTCCTAGGGCTGGTTGGAACTAAGTGCCACAAACAGGTGGCTTCAAACAATAACAATGTATTGTCTCACAATTCTGAAGGCTGGAAGTCTGAAATCAAGGTGTGGGTAGGGCTGTGCTGCCTCTAAAAACAGTAAATGGGAATCCTTCCTCTTCTCTTCCTAGCTTCCTGTAGTTGCCCTCAATCCTTGCCATTCATCAGCTCACAGATACTGAGCTTTAGTCTCTCTCCATCACCACACCGTGTTTTCCCTTCATGTATCCGTGTCTTCTCTCCCTACTCCGCTGTGACCTCATCTATCCAAGTACATGGGCAATGACCCTATTTCCAAATAAAGTCACGTTCTGAGGTTCAGGGGGTTGGGACATGAACATATGTTTTGAGAAGACACAATTCAACCCATGAAAAAGAATACTGGAATCTGTTTAAAAAAAAATCCCACCAATGATTCTTATTGAGAAATACTGCTCTTATCTATCCCTTCAGTGAACAAATGGGAAACTCAGGCCCAGGGAAGGGATGAGTCCAGAGCCACACAGAGACTCCAGGACAATGTCACAATAGGACGCGAGGGATCATCATTTTCCCAGCATCTCTCCCAATAAGACACACTGCCTTTTGGTCTTTAGACGTGGTGGTCCCCACATTGATTTATGAAGACGAGCATTTAAGTAGGTAGTTCCAGTTGCCCACGTCTGCCCACAGGCCTCATTTACTTGCCCCATGGTTTCTATAGGGGCTTCAGTGGATCCTTTGGTCCTATCACCTGTCTTCATCACGAAGGGGAAGGATTCAGGGCAAGGCGGTCCACCACAGCAGTCATGGACCTGCCTCCTGGGTTCCTCCCAGCTGTGCCTGTGTTGGTCCAAATTCTTGTGGTTACTGAAAGGTATTTAGAAGAGATGTGGGAAGACTTCCTTGCTTTTCCATCACTTACTCAGAACACAACCATATGGTGCATGTCAGCACGGTCCTTTCACTTGGGTTCTCATGTGGGTGGATTCTTGGGAAAAGAAATTAACATCTGGAAAGACATCCTGAGCCTTGCACATAGCATTTGAGATATTACTCAGTGGAAATACTGGTTGTCATGCCCCATTTGTGTTCCATCCCACTGTATTTTTATCCTGGAAGTCTGCATCATCTGTGGAACCCCATCTAAACCAGTTCTTACAAAGCAGATGCATTTAAACTCACGGATCTCAGAGTAAGCAAACATAAAGTGTTTAATCTATTATTAATCAGCCAGTTGCCAAAATGATAGCACTCTCGGCGGGGAGGGGGTCTGAGGAAGACATCAATATTTATGGCCTCGTTAGTGAGTACATATTTTCCTTCTCTCTCTTTCCCGTCTCCTCCACTCCTTAACACAGGAAAAGAAATATGGAGCCTGTTATGCTTTATGCAATTGTACAGGCAGAAAGGGCTTCCCAGGTACTACTAGTGGTAAAGAACCTGCCTATCAATGCAGGAGACTTAGAGATGTGGGTTTGAGCCCTGGGTCAAGAAGAACCCCTGGAGGAGGGCATGGCAACCCATTTCAGTATTCTTGCTTGGAGAACCCCATGGACAGAGGAGCCTGGAAGGTTATTGTCCTCAGAACTGCAAAAAGCTGCATATGGCTGAAGCAACTAAGCATGCATGCAACGCATGCACAGGGCAGAAATGTCATGTTCTGGAAGAAGACAAATCCAAAATGGTACTGCCGATTTGTCTGAGACTACTGGCTGTTAGAGCCGCAGTCATCTCTGCCAGGTTGAGTTAACAAAACCAGTCTGCAAGCCATGGTAACCCAGTGGGAGAGCTTAGGCACAGAAGGACCTGGGACATCATCTGTTATGAAGAATTCACTTTCTGGATGAGGCAGCTGAGGCTCAGAGAGGGCAAGGGGCTTCTTTTGTGACCACACATTTATTTATTACTCAACAAAGTTTAACTGGATGCTTTCTACCTGTCATACAACATGTGAGCTCCCAGGGATGCCAAGATAAATCTTTACATGCTCCATTTACGGAGCATGTACTCGGTGTTAGGTATACGCTAAGTCCTTTAAATAGTCTCTCCTGCTAAAAACCCTCCAACAGTTTCCAGCTGCACTTGGAATAAAAGCAGGTGCTTTGCCTACAAGGATCCATGTGACCTTCCTCTGACCTCACTTCACTTTATTCTCCCTCTCCTTCCTCATGCTCCAGCATCAGTGACTTTTATTGTTATTATTTCTGGAATATACACCAGGCTCATCGCCCCTTTAGGTCTTTGAGTAGCTGTCCACTCAGAGTAGATTACTCTTCCCTTCATCATTTTTGGATATTCATTCAAGGCCTGAGCACAAACTTCAGTTTTTTAGAGATTCCTTGACAATGAACTACCCACTCCCACCTCCTTAGTCACTATCTCTTAGTCAATCTATTTTAGTCCCTTTCTACACAACAATGTGCTGATAAATGCTTAACCCCTGGACCTAGTGGGGCCAAGGTAAGGGACGCTAACTTGTAGCATTTGCTAATTTCCAAGTGTAAATACTTCCACTACAGCTCATTCAATGCTCCAGGTTATCCACATTGTCGAATGTGAAATTGGGAAGAGATACACAGAGTTCACGCTTATGTGCCAGTGTGAGCCAGCCCTGGCACACATCTTACTGTCTGAAATTACTCTGTTTATCTACTTGGAATTCTTTCTCCTTCCCAGGCAATATAAGCTCAGAAAGAGGAGGAATCTTTTCCATTTTCTTTCCAGCTGTATTTCTAGCATCTAAAACAGAGCCAGGAATATGATGCCCACTGAATCAATAACTGGAATTGATTATGAACAGTTGAATGAATGAGAATCCTCACAGTCACTCTGTTAATTAGGTTCAACTATTACCCTTATTTGTCAAAGACATCAAAATGCAAAGACAGATGCAGTCCCTTGTCCAAGTTTACAGTCAGTACATGAAGAGCCAGATTTGAATCCAAACATATTATCAGTATCTCCAGAGTCCCTGCTCTAAATCCCAAGCTATATGAAGCTGATGATGTCCTTACTCTCAAAGAGCTTATAATCTAATGGGAAAAAAAGATATTTGAACATAAAGAAATAATGTGACATGACAGAAGTATGCAGAACATACCCTACAGGAGCTAGTGGTTTAGAGCAGATCTAATGCATCTAGGGAAGAGTGAGGGTGTCCCGATGGTCAGATGAGGCCATGTGACAAAGGTACTATCTGGTCAAGGCCTTGAAGGATGTCATCAGTGCTTTTTTCACCATGCCTAGTTGATCCCCACCTGGGACAACTGATGTTACGAAATCTCCCTGGATCCGGAAGAGGAATCAGGCTTCACTCAAATGTAAAGGAAACTGCAGCAGTGTCAGTGACATGGCTTGAGGATCGACTGGATATTTCAATAGCCCAGGAAATCTGATAATCTACCTGGGGCACAGGTCCCCACAAGGATTGAACTTCTCCCCGCTGCTGCTCTCCTATGTGATTCTCTCATGAAGGGTGTGTTTTGCTCTAGGCTAAATGGCTTGCCCATTACTGCTTCTGATTCTTTCCTTCTTGCTTCAGAATTTCAGGTGGCTTGTGACCACAGATGTTATGAGCACCAAGTATACTATTGCAGGCTGTTTGATTTGTTCAGTAGCCAGGCCTGAGCACCACAGAGCTATTAGGGACAACTGTCTAAACCTGGGCATTCCCTGCCTCTGCTTCTCCCCTCCCCAACCCCAAATCTACCTTGGAGCCTTAAGTCAACACTTGCATCACACCTTTCTGTTCGTTCCCACTGCTCTCATCCTGAGCCAGTATTCATTTCCCCAGCCATTCACTCACTCATTCCACAAATGTTGAGTACCTGCCCTGTGACAGGCAGTGCAACAGGCCTGGGGAATACAGTGATGAGCCAAAACAGACATGACTAGGGCCCTAAAGGAGCAGATATCCAGAGGAGGCAAACAGCAGTTCAGTGAATAATCCCCAGGATAAATGGGATCACTTTACCTGGGATGGATGTTACAAAGAGAGTGTGCATCATGCTGGAAGGGTCTGTGACAGGGCATTTGACATAACCAGAAATACCAGGCAAGACTTCTCAAGGGAAGTAACATTTAACCCAAAATCTGAAGGATGAGAGGAAGGATAAGTTAAGGAATCGAAAGGAGGAAAAATCATTTCTGCCAATCACAACAACATGTGCAAATGCTCTTTGGTGTCAGGAAGTATAACTCTGACCAGACAGGTGAAAGCAGACAGGTTTGGATGGTGACAGAGAACAAAGGTGGAAGGTGGAACGAGATAAGGGTGGGCAGGCATGGAGCGGCTGTGCAAGGACAGTGGCAGGCCAGAGCAACCTCCATGTCTAGTCACTGAAGGAATCAATTGTTCTTCCCTACGTCTCCCCTTCTGGCTCATCCTATGTGCCCATTGCCAAATTTCTTTCTCTAAAGCACTGTTGTTGCCTTTCCTGTTACTCTCCTATTTCGAAAATTACCCACTGCTTTCCACTCCCTACAGTGTGAAGCCTGAATCCACTGGCATCCAGAATGTCTATAATTCAGCACCAACTAAGCTTTTAGCTGTCATCTCTCACTGTGGGGCAATCATATGGTATAAATTTTGAGAGCAGGGTCTCAGGAGTCAAATAGCCAGTATGAATCTCATTTCTTCCACTTTCTACCTCTGTGACCCAGGACAGATTATTTAATCTTGCTGAGTCTGCCTCATTGCATCTTTAAATCAGATCAAAATTAAAGATTAGATCAGATAAGTATATAAAGCCTTGTGCATAATCCATAATACAGAAAGTACTGATTTAATAATAACCTATCAGACTCTGCGGTCTACTCACCATTGCCCAGTCTTCTCTAATGTCTCCTAGCCAGTGATGCACTATTTTTCTTTTCTTACAGCTTCTTCTGAATCTATCCAAATGCATCTATCCAAAATGCATCACCAGATCAATACCTGCCTCCCAAATCACCACCATCTCTCTCCCAACCCTCCCTCTACCACCAGCCTTATAGGGAGGATACTTTATCTAAATTTCAAAAAATGTTTTTTGATATTTTTATTTGTATTAAATTATTATCTTTTATTCATCTTTCAGCTTTGGTATGAGTGTCTTCTTTTTCATTCTCTTTTACTGTTAGCTTTCCAAGGTCAGGTACCACGCCGTGTACTGGTCTTACCACTCTCATCACACCTAGTACAATACATAGAACACAGCTCTTAATACAGCTTCCTGGGGCAAATGAATAATGGAATAAAAGAGTGAAAGAAGAAAGTGTCAATTTTTATAGTGCTGTAAGTGGAGAAAAGAAGAGAAGTTAATCGAAGTGTACAGAAAATAGAATTCTATCCCTCTCTTTGAGCTTATTCATTTATTTATAAGCTAAGGGCCATGTTGCATATTGTCTATTTAGTCTTGTGAGTATGCTAACATCATTAAGATGACGTTTATGAAGTACTTGTACTGTCTGGAGGAAAGACAGTACAGAAATTTAAAACATTATGTATAATCTCTTCAGGAAGAAAAGAAGGAAAAATATGTGTTTTGTGAGAGGCCTCAATTTCAAATCACTTGAGTGGAAGGTACCCAAAGGACTTCATACACCTCTTCAAATATGAATTAGTTTGTACTTTTCAAAGCCCCTGATGCATTCTTTTCCTTTTAATTCAGAATAGTTTGGAGAATTTTGCCTTTAAAATCTAAATAAAACAGTCCCCACAGTTGCTCTGCCAAAGCTACAGTACTAGACACAAATATAATCACAAAGAGCACGTTATCAGCTTCTCAGGCTGACGTCAACCACCCAGAGACCTCGTATCAGGAAATCTGAATACTTGGATATATCATCAATTTAGTTGTTCACTCGTGTCCAACTCTTTGCAGCCCTATGGACTAGAGCACACCAGGCTTCCCTGTCCATCACCAAGTCCTGGAGCTTGCTCCAACTCGAATGTATATCTACTTGTTTAATTTGGTGCTTTAGCTTGATCATCATAAAAAAATAAGGAGTGTGTCTTAGAATGACCACTTCATAAGTGAGTACTGCCACAAATTCAGAGTCCTTGCTGGCATCTGCATTTAATGTCACAAAGGCACAGAAACGATGCGCAGTAACATAATGCAGGGTGAAGGCTAGCTGGCGTAATGGTGTACTCTGTGGGAAAATGATGGGCATACCAGACCACCTTACCTGCCTCCTGAGAGATCCGTATGCGAGTCAAGAAGCAAGAGTTAGAATCGGACATGGGACAACAGCCTGCTTTAAAATTGGGAAAGGAGTACGTCAAGGCTGTATACTGTCACTCGGCTTACTTAACTTATATGCAGAGTACATCATGCAAAATGCCAAGCTGGATGAAGCACATGCTGGAATTGAGACTGTTGGAGGATATATCAATAACCTCAGATATGCAGATGATACCACCCTAATGGCAGAAAGTGAAGAGGAACTAAAGAACGTCTTCATGAAGGTAAAAGAGGAGAGTGAAAAAGTTGGCTTAAAATTCAACATTCCAAAACTGAAGATCATAGCATCCAGTCCCATCACTTCATGGCAAATAGATGAGGAAACAGTTTTAACAGTGAGAGACTTTATTTTCTTGGGTTCCAAAATCACTGCAGATGATGACTGCAGCCATGAAATTAAAAGACACTTGTTCTTTGGAAGAAAAGCTATGACCAATCTAGGCAAAGTATTAAAAAGCAGAGACATTATTTTTCTGACAAAGGTCTATACAGTCAAAGCTATGGTTTTTCCAGTAGTCATGTATGGATGTGAGATTTGGACCATAAAGAAGGCTGAGCACCAAAGAATTAAAGCCTTCACACTGTGGTGCTGGAGAAGACTCTTGAGAGTCCCTTAGACAGCAAGGCGATCAAACAAGACAATCCTAGAGGAAATCAACTCTGAATATTCATTGGAAGGACTGATGCTGAAGCTGAAGCTCTAATACTTTGGTCACCTGATTCAAACAGTCAACTCATTGGAAAAGACCCTGATGCTGGGAAAGATTGACAGCAGAAGGAGGAGGAGGGGATAACAGAGGATGAGATGGTTGGATGGCATCACCGACGTGATAGACATGAGTTTGAGCAAGCTCCAAGAGATGATGAAGGACAAGGAAACCTGGCATGCTGCAGTCCATGGGGTCGCAAAGAGTCAGACATGACTGAGCGACTGAACAACAAGAAAAATGTGGAAAAAGATGGAAAATACTGGTGAGAGCACCAAATCTTCACACAGTACACAGAACTTTAGGCATGCTGAACTCACAGAATCTATGGAATAACACAGGTCATAGTGGTGTCATCAACGTGTTTTGGAATCAGCAAATCGCATAGTTTATCACATTAAACCTATGTTGGTAATACAAAACACATTGGTCATATCATCTGTGTCTCATTTGTGTATTTTGTTCTGTTCTATAATTCTACAGAGTCAATAAGCAGAGAGTTGCACCTTGTTTTAATGTTTGTACCTTTTTAGTTCAGCTCAGTTCTGTCGCTCAGTCATGTCTGACTATTTATGACCCCATGGACTGTGGCATACCAGGCTTCCCTGTCCATCACCACATCCCAGAGCTTGCTCAAACTCATGTCCATCAAGTCAGTTATACCAAAAATAACTTGTCAACATTGTAAGTCCAGTTTCCTTTCAAATGGGCCCATAAATTATACAAGCTTGAGAAAACTGCATGAGTAGGTGATAGTCAAAGCCTTCATGAGAGAGTTGCATTACATCCAAGCTTTAGTATACCAAGTCTACAAAACATAAAGGCGAGGGTCAAAAGTGTGGAGAATTCCAAGTATGGAAACCCCAGGTTTTCAGGTAAGAGTAAAATACTGAAGTTCTAAAGAAGTGTTCAAGGTTGGATGAAGTGGAGAATTCAAGATGGAGAAGGACACTCAAAGTCCTGAAAATGTTTCTCTGGTGAACCCCTAAAATAACCAGCCTCAACCAAGTCTTATGTGAGAGTACATGCAAATGTACTGTGTGTGTGGCATGTTCACGTGTTTGTGTGTCTTGTGTGTTCATGTGTTTGTATGTATGTTTGCATGTGCCCTGTGTCTGTGGTATGTTCATGTGTTTGTTTATACATGTGGGGGGTATATTCACATGTTTGTGGGCATGCATGTCTCCCTTCCTCAGTGTTTCGGAGATCCCCTCCCTACTAGGCTGCTTTTCTAATTTCCCAATCAAAAATTCAGTAGAAATAATACTAACTTTAAAAAAATTCACTTTGCACCCATATTTTCCAGAAAGTCTTTTTCAAACAAGGGCATCCTTACTTCACCTCTTGAAAGCTGTCCTCTATACTAAGAAACTGTATAGGCAGTAAAACTGTGTTTGCTAATTTCTAAACTTTATTTTCAGCTTCCTGTGCTTATAAACATTTGTTCTCATTTAGGGTGTGTACAGTACTTGTTAGAAGGACACCCTTTTTTTGTTTGTTTTTTTCTTACCCTTTCAAAGTTGAGAAGGATATTTGTAAGAGTGTGAAAAGGTCTAAGCATTGTACCTTTGACAGAGTATTATGTTAATTGCAAGCACTGCAAATGTGGGTTGCTGTTTTATGGCTGTTGTCCATGGTGTCAAAAGATTTTGCTGCATTCTGACCCAGTTCTAGTTATTCAGGAGCTGCTGAGCAGGAATTTGAAATTGCTTTTCCGACTGTATTGAAAGAGGGCAAAAGGGTAAGTAGGGAAGTCAGCTAGATCTTCCTGGTTTAAGCAGAATCCTTCCCATAATTTTCCCCAAATCCAGTTTAAGCCTCATTTTATACCAGGATTTTTTTTTCCTGACTTTTTTATTGACTTTCCTTAGGGTATGGTAACAGGTTTACTTTGAAGACCACTTTGAGCTTTTCAAAACCATTCCAAGGATATCCATCCAAGAAATGGCCGACATTTATTAGGTACTAACTTGTCACTCAATACCATGGTAAATATTCAAGGTGTCCCACTGAGTATCACACAACAGCCCTGACCAACACCCTCCATTCCAGGTCGGTTAGATCCTTATTCACAGGGTCTCATGGTACCCAAATTCCATGCACAATTCTATATCACATTATTATTATTATTAATTACAATTATTAATACAATAAGTATTTATCCCAGGTATGCTTTATCTACCCAACTGAGAGCCCCAGGGAGAAAGAGGAGGTATCAGTTTTGCATACCACTAAATTCCTACATTCCAGTTTAATATCTAGCACTAAAAAAAAAAAGAGGTATTCAATAGAAATGCATTGAAATGAATGAGAAAAGGAATAAATGATGATCTCTGAGAGAGCTGAATGAATCTGACAAGTATATTATTGTTTGAGGAAACAAAGAAAGCCTTGAAAGAACTCAGGACGGCATACAGGCAAGTACCTGTGATAAGTGTCCCACACAAGGCAGAAAGTAGGGCAGATTATTAAGTACAAACAAGAAAGTAGAACAATCTCTTGTGATTGCAACATGAAAATGAAAGCCCAAACCAGGATGCATCTCACAAGACAGAGAGCATTTTAGGAAAATGCGCTTTAACTGCACCAGGCAGAAAAAGAAACAGGTTCTCTCCTGGACAGTGAGGGAAAGGAAACCAAATGACTAGTTTAAAAAGGCAGAAACAGCTAGGGCTGTATGTCTTTATTACCCAGAATGAAAGGTCTATTGCTGAAGCACGTGACTTCAAGAAGGAGCTGGAGAGAAGTGTGAGAGAAAGGCTTCAAGGGCTGATGAAAGATGATTTTAGGAAATGGCTCTTTCATTGCAAGAGGGTGTGTGCTCCATGTACTCTATTTTTTGGAACTCACAAAACGTGGTAAAGGCCAAAGAGCATCCCTGAAACTGGCAGATCAGTCTAGATTCCACTGAATCCCAGCCCACACACCTGACACCATAAATTAATTTTATTGCTTCTTCTCCATCTAGAGTGGGCAGAACCCCAGACTGCGAGTCAGGAGCCCCAAGTCTAGTCCTGGCTGTGGCTCCATCTGTTTTTTGTGATTCTGAGCAGGCCACTTGACCTTTTACATCCTCTGTCTCCTCTTCCAAAAAATGGAGAGAGAGGATTACTCCCACCCTTCCAGTCATTGCTGGGTAGGCTCAGAATATTTTTAAATTCCATTTCCCCCTAAGTAATGCATTACAACTTATAAAACCAAACTGTATTCTAAGTAATTGAACAAAATTCAGCATTCCCTTCCCTCATCCATTCCTATCCCAGATTCCAGCTCAGGAGAATCATTCTAAATTTTTTGCTATTTCTTCTGATATTTCACCTTCCTATCCTTTATATTGCCTTTTCCTGATTTCCTATTCTAGATGCTATTTATTGGATTTCTACTATGACACATGAGGCATGAGGGTTGAGCTCACACATCCTTGATCCATTCACCCCCATTCACATGGCTCCCATTTTCACAACATCATATCTTTTGTGACATTAATATTTACATAACTATACATATTTATAACTACATAAATGCCTTCACAGTGGAGCTTAATAGTGTACTCTGAAATTTGGGTTTTCCTGCTTTGTTTGTATCATTGTTTGTTTGTTTTGTTGATTTTTTTCCTATGTATTTTATCATTGACTCAGACCCAAACTTGCAGAGCAAACTGCAAAACTCCTCTTAGCAATATGTGCACATATGAGATCTCTCAGTTTCATTGTTTCCTCTCCCCTAGATGTGTCAGTTTTCACTGTTCTCCTGGAGACCCCCACCCCATCCCTGGTCCTTCCCGCTCCAGCCTGGCCTGGCTGGACCTGTGGGCCCAGCAGGACAGCTGTCTCCTGGGACTCGCTCTCTCATTCTCTCATTTTGGCTCTCCCGGTCTCCATGTCATCCTTCCTTGTATTTTCATTGACTCTCCCATGTCAGTGGATTGTATCCTCTAGTACCTCCTTAAGAAAGAGTAAGGGAGAGAGAAATTTCTAAGTCTTGCATATCTGAGAAGACTTTTGCTCCACCTCAAACTCCATTGATTGGGGATTAAATGCAAGCTTGGAAATAATTTTCATTCCCAAGTTTATAGATATTTCATCCCAACTTTGCAGATACAGCTCCACTAACTCCTTTTTTCCACTGAAGCTGATGAAAGGCAGCCCACTCTGAGTGCTCCTCCTTTCACGTGATCTCCTTCTCTTCTCTCCCTGCAGGAGCTGTAGTGATCACCTCTTTGTCCCTCGAATTGTTAACAGAAACGATGGACTGCAGTTTAAAGTGTTTTTCATTCATGGGTCATTCGTGAGGCTAGGCATTCTGTGAGATTTTTCAATTTGAGAATTCAGATCCTTCACTTTTAGGAGATCTTCTGTAATTTATTTAACAGTGTCCTTCTCTCCATTTTTTTCTTCTCTCCTTCACTTCCATGTCCTACTAGTTGTATGTTGAACTTCTAAGACTCATTTATCAGACTTGAAGTTATTTTCTAGGTGCTTCCCTTGTAGCTCAGTTGGTAAAGAATGCGTCTGCAATGAAGAAGACTTGGATCTGATTCCTGGGTTGGGAAGATCCCCTGGAGAAGGAAATGGCAACCCACTCCAGTATTCTTGCCTGGAGAATCCCATGGACAGAGGAGCCTGGCAGGCTCTAGTCCATGGGATCTCAAGAGTCGCACACGACTTAAGCTATTTTCTGGGTGGTATCTTCAACTTTACATTTCAGTATTTTTATTAGCTAATCTATTTATCTATTGTATTGAATTTCCAGGGTTCTTTCTTATTTCTTTATTATACCTTTATAATAGCATCCTATTCATGCTTCTCATCTCTCAAATAAGAGTATCGTTTTTTGAAACATTCTTTTGGTCCCTGAAATGTGCTTGTTTCCTGTGATTTATATTTCTCTGTTTGTCCATTTTAGTTGCTAGCCTCCCATACTTAGAGACCCTTGACTTTATTCTTAAGGGTTCCCCAAGTGCACTAGGGGTAAATAATCCACTGCCAATACAGGAAATGCAGGAGATGCGAGTTTGATCCCTGAGTAAGGAAGATCCCTTGGAGTAGGAAATGGCAACTCACTCCAGTATTCTTGCCTGAAAAATTCCATGGACAGACAAGCCTGCCAGGGTACAGTCCACGGGACTGCAAAGAGATGAACACGACTGAGTACACACACACACACACACAACTATTTATTTTTATAAATGCCAAGAAGTCAACAGGATGGTCTGCATGAGAGAAGGAAGATGGCCAATAGGTGGGCATTGCCCAGACCAGGTATACCTAGTGACCCAGTCTAGAATCCCCTCACTTCACCTCCATTGTAGCCTCCAGTCTGCTGCTTGGCTGAAAAGAAGCTGCATGCTTGGCTGCGTGAGATGGGAGAGGGATTTTGCAGCTTTCTATCAGTTTTCATCCTGTTGTACCTCAGTGCTTCGAGCCTCTAGTATTTCAAATTGCTATCCCTTTCTGGTGACTGGTGGTATTATTAGCTTCTCTTACTCTCTTACTATCATCCACCCACTTTCTCTGCCAACAGGTAAGCTTCAGCTTTACTCACCTTGCTGATATCAGTTACCTTCCACGTATCCACTTTACATCCTGCAAATGTTTTACTTCCTTTGCCTCCTCTTGCCTTTTCTCAGTGTCTCTGTTCTGTGGGTTCCCACCTGGTTCATTTCTTTGCTGTGATTTTTGTGGGTTTTAGGGGAGACAGCAAAGAAAAGCATGTATATTCAATACAACATGCATTAAACAAGCACACAGTTGTGAAACTACCTTTTTAATGAACTTTTATTGTAGTTTTATATTTAGAGAAAGGTCTCTAAGATACAGCTTCCCCCGGTATCTGTGATGGGATATTCCTCAAACACCAAAACCCACAGATGTTCGAGTCACTTATATAAGATGGCACAATGCAGTTGGCCTTCCACATTTGAAACGTCTGCCTCCACAAATACAGAGGACTAACTGTAGTTCAGAGAGTTCTGGCATACCCCACACCCAGTTTTCTCCCTATAATTAAAATTTTACACAAGGATGGCCATTTGTCAAAATTAAAGAACCAGAGTGATGTGTTATTACTAACTAATAAACTAAATATTTGTTTGGCTAACTCTTTGGAAAGAAGTCACTATGCCCAGTCCACATTTAAGGAGTGGAGAATGAGGCCCCATTTCTTTAAAGGCAGAGGACTTACATAAATTACTTGGAATTCTGCCTAGGAGACTGTCTATTCTCACCCATTTGTTTACCTATTTAATTATTAACTTACATAGATATAGATTCATGGATATTTATATTATACCTTGGGTTATAATCCAGTATTACTTTATTGATTTTGTGGCTCACATTGAGAAATGCTTTTGAATTGTAAACTCCTATTTAAAAGTAAGATATGATTTAGATAATATGATTCTATTTCTTAGAGTTCTTGAGTTCCGTATCACCTAACAAAGTGCTACACACAAAGTAAGAGGCACATGGGATTTGAATATGAAATATTTGAGTGGCAAACTTATTAATGTTAAAGATGTACTGAATCATTTCCAAAATGCCACTGTCATATTCCATGATAGATGCATAAGGCCTCCCTCAAGGACCTGTAATCTTATAAAGAAAGTAAACAATACAGAATAATAAGAAAACAGGTACCAAGCTGTGCCAAGCTGTGCCACTTTCACAGTTTAAAAGCAACAAATCTCAGGGGCCTGAGTATGGATAGATTCATCATGGCATCCCAGAAGAGGAGCAAAATGATTCAAAGAGAATAGAGGGGAGAGAGGAGAGAGTCTTTGAAGCACACAGAGTTTAACAAGTGTCCATCTATTCTATTTAACGGGTCCCAAAATTGTAAAATGGACAACATTTAAAACTACACTTTCCTTTTAGAAGTATATCCTACAGCCTGTTGTTTTGTATTTGTTTTTGTGTCTGCATGTGCATTACAAAGTCTCACAAGCCATGACCCTTTGTTTATCTCATTGCGGTCCCCAGCTAACAAGACCCCTTCACATGGTGGTTCAATGATCCCCTACAGTAGTCCCTGTTAAAGAGGCAGATACAACAGTCGTCACCTATAGCTCAGTTTTGTGGACGGGGAACTGGAGACCCTTGATTTGCAGCAGGTCATGTAAGCTGCAAATTGAAGATGCAGATCTAAAACCCAGGGTTCCCATCTCCAAGTCCAGTGCTCTCTGTTCACCATCCTAGTAGGTCCTGTTGTGACACTGGGAAAGCTGGAGTGGAGAAAGGGCGGGAGGGGGAGAGAGAGACCCTGAAATCTCAGCTAATGGCTTATGAATTCCCTCACGTCCTTGCTCTCCCTTCTCAAGTGATATTTGCTGCAATAGCCTCAAAGGGCAGAGCGGGTTATAAGCGCTTTCTCCTCTCTTTAGCATCCATCCTGCATCACTGTTCTTCGCCAAACACGGACAAGCAGTTCAATGGAAAAACACATGTGGCTTCTAAAAATGCTCCTAACTGTGGAAGCCAGGTCCTGATGCAGCTCAGCTGTCGTTCAGGCCAGTGGATCAGGCGAGTGGAAGAGACAGGTCTCTCCTCATCTGACACACAAAGCATGCCAAGCTTGCCTGGCTCCCCAGCCTCCCCAGGCATCCTGCACACTCGGCTGTCTGCTAGAAACAGAGCAGAGAGAGCAGGCAAACGTCAGCTGGAACGCTTCACCTTAGAGTGAATCCTTTGAAGGGTTCACTCTGCGGGAGAGAGACAGTTTTGAAAACCTCAGCTCAGCAGAGCCTTATGCTCTGTTTTGAAGGGGCGCTTTGGTCAGTAGAAATCTGGTCCTTAGAACTTGCCTTCCCTCTTTTCCTTTGTCTGTTTCAACGCTTAGGGGACCACTTGAATATGAATTGGTTAACGACACTTTTAAGAGTCAGGACCTCTAGAGGCCTGTGCTGTGGTTCCTGAACCCCCTTTTGCTACTTCTGAGAGTCTGTTCTTCTCTCTAGGACTGTTGCCCACGGAAGGGTCGCCAAGCCCTTTTCAAGAACTCAGGCTCTGTAGTTAGACTGCTAGGGTTGTACTCTACTGCCTCTATTTCACAGGTATTTCAGACAAGATACTTAAGGGTATCTCTTACTTTCCTCATCTGAAAAAGGCAACGATAAGAGTTCTTGCTTCAGGGACTTCCCTGGTGGTCCAGTGATTAGGAATCAGCACGCTTTCACTGCCATGGACCTGGATTCAATCCCTGGTCGGGGAACTAAGACCCTACAAGTGGTACAATGTGGCCAAAAAACACCAAAATGCTTGCATCAGAGGGTCATGGTGAGCGTTCATTGAGATAAGGCATGATTCCTAGCACCCAGAAATGCTTTTATAATGTTAGCACTATTATTAGCCATTGTTGAGCAAACTTTGCTATTTCTAAGTGCCATAGGAAACATCAAGATAGATAAAAGACCACCTCTGCCCTCAGATTGCAGTCCAGAAGGAGCTTTTGAGAATGGCATGCAAATAATCAGTCACAAGGTATGTACATGAGCCCAAACATACAAAGTCTTGTCAAAGAAGTATTGTCAAATTATCTGCTGGAATCAGGAACAGGGAGATCACAACTTTTCCTTTGATTCGAATGGTTTCAGAGATGAGGTAGCTGGAGCTTAGATAGTGGGTTGGGTTTTGTCTATCTTAGAGGAAAAAACATATATTTATCAGCAAATATAGTAGAAGGGGATTAAAACTACATTTTGAAAACACCAAATAGTCCATTTTCTGGAACACAGGGCAAATGGAGAAAATACGATAGATAAAACTGGCAGAGCATCTGTGCTTAGAATAGGGAGAGTTTCACATGAAAAGATGCTCAATATCACTAATTTTTGGAGAAATGCAAATCAGAACTGCAATGAGGTACCACTTCGCACCAGTTGGAATGGCCATCATTGAAAAATCTATCAATAATACATGCTAGAGAGGGTGTGGAGAAAAGGGAACCCTCCTATATTCTTGCTGGGAACAAAATGTGGTGTGATCACTATGCAGAACAGTATGGAGGTTCCTTTAAAAACTAAAAATGGAGCTATCATATGATCTAGAAATCCCACTCCTGGGCATATATCCAGAGAAAATTCTAATTTAAAAACATACAAGCAACCCAGTGTTAATAGCAGCACTATTTACAATACCCAAGACATGGAAGCAATCTAAATGTCCATCAACAGATGAACAGATAAAAAAGATGTGATATATGTATACAATGGAATATTATTCAGTCATAAAAAGAATGAACAATGCCATTTGCAGCAACATGGATGGAAATTATCATATTAAATGAAGTAAGTCAGAGAAAGACAAATATCATATGATATCACTTACATGTGGAATCTAAAAAAAACAAAGTAAATTAATTCATTTACAAAACAGAAATAGACTCACAAAAAATAAACTTATGGTTACCAAAGGGAATAGTGAAGAAGGGAGATAAATTAGGAGTTTGGGACTAACATGTGCATACTAGTACATATAAAACAGGTAAACAACAAGGACCTACTGTAAAGTGCATGAAACTATACTCAATATCTTATAATCATCTATAATGGAAAAGAATCTGAAAAAGAATATATGTACACACACATATATATGTGTAGCTAAATCACTTTGCTCTATACTTCAGTAATTTAATTTTTATTTTATATTGGAGTATAGTTGATTTACAATGTTGTATTAGTTTCAGATGTACAACTTTGCTGTATAATTGAAACTAACACAACATTGTAAACTTAACCACATGTCAATTAAAAAAAAAAAAAGAAAATATAAAGAGCCTTGAATGCCCTACTACAGAGCAGAAGGAATAACTGAGATCGGAGGGCAGCCTCAAGGACTGATTTTGATAATCTATTGTATTTATCAGCCTTCCTTAACTACATGTGAAATTATATTTCCATCTCAGGAATCCCTCCATCCTTTCATTCAGTAAGTATTAATATTGTACTCCTGAGTTCAGTGGTCGACTGAAAAAGCACACAAAGTTGCTCTTCCATTTAATTTAGTGAAATTAAAGTCAAACTATGGTAACTGGCATTAAGTAGCTTAGCTTTAATTGAGTTGACTAGAGTGGGGCTGCTGATTTTATATAATTTCCTTTCTTTGTGACTGACTTGAGGTCCACTGCTAGTTCTAGCTTAATCCTGTCTATCACTTCAAATAGACTCCTTCTATCCAAAGAAATTTACTAAGCATCTACTAGGCTAGGCACTTAAGAAAATATGAAAGAAGTATAAATCATAAGACTTATCCTAAGTGACCATAATACTCATAAAAATACTACTCATGGACAATACTTATGAAATTATTTCAGAGTGATCAAGCCTGCCAGTGAACTTGCTACCAATTCAGAAAACTAAAGTGACTGCATCTATATTATAGGGATGGGTTCTGGGTGGTTGGGAAGGGCAAGATCACAGATGGTTAATGGTCCAGAGAAAGTGGGGCTTTGAAGTAAGCAAATGGCAGGAAAAGAGGAGATGCTATGCCTGAGATAGCACGGATAAAGGTCCTTAGGCATTAGTGTCACAGGGTAAAATGAAGAAAGCTACCAGCTTGACTAAAGAGTCTGTGCAGGGTGATAAAGTTGGTTAGATGAAGTAGGCAGAGTACTGAGCGCCGTGATGACCAACAGAGCTGGTCACAGGTGGTCTGTAGCGTGCATTATCTCATTATCTCCTACTGACTGAGGATAGAAGTATGGAGACTGTAAGGACTAGGTTTCCAAATACTAGGAAAAGAGAGATTGTCTCTAATCTTGAATTTCTTAAGAAAATAAAAATCATGTATCCACCAGATTTTCCACCATAGTGGTTCATAGGGACCTCAGGCCATTGTACTGACAAGTATTTAGGAAATGACAGTCTCGGATTTCAGACTGAAAAGGAATCATTCTGAGTGGACTAAAGAGAAGTACTTGTCTGTTCCTGGCCAGGCTAGGGGCTGGAGGCAAACTCATAAAGGAAGCAGCTGGATGTCCACCACTTTGGAACCCTGCTGCTAAAAACTTATTTCAGAGTTCCCCTCTGTCTGGCAGTCCAGTAATTTGGGTTTAGGTGAGCTTTGCACAGACACTGCCAACCCAACAGACCTGGGAGGTGAAGCCTTCTGTTTATCTCAAGTTTAACTATAGGCTGGACTGTCAGAATGGCACTGTGCTCCGGGACTCATCTTGGCCTCTAGGGACTTCTTTGTCTCAAGAGGAAGGCAGAAGTCTGAGCCGATCAGATGCTTGAGGGTGAGCTGATTCCCCCTGAGGTAGTGAGTTCTCCATTCCTAGAAATTTTCAAGCAGAGGATAATTTGGCAGGGATACCGTCAAGAGAATTCATTCAGCAGCTGGTTGGTCAGAATGATTATAGCTACCACTGACTGAGCACATCCTGGCTGCCAGGCTCTACATTAATATTTTATACACTTTCCCCATTATGTCTCCAGGAGGTAAGGAATGCTGTTATCCCCATTATACAAAAAAAAAAAAAAATCCTGAAACCCAAAGAATTTGGTGTTTTGCAGAAGATCCTCTAGCCAATGAGTGGTAGAATTAAGATTTGAACCAAGCCTGTCCACACTTTTTCTTTAACTTTTTATTTTCAGAAAAGCATCCTGACATTCACACTCTGCACCATGATACCACACTGGAGATGACTTGTAGCTATCCTCCAGCCCTGCTACTTCATAATCCCACTGCTAAGATGAAGGAGTCTTTGGTTCCTGACCTTTCACGGGGACATGAAGGGCTTGGAATTAGCTTTCAACTTACTATCATGTGTGGGTGTGTGTTTCCTGTTGTCAGAGTGCATGTCCAAGGCAAAGGTGAAAAATCAAATCAGAGTTTAAAAGAAACAGGAGAGGAAGAGCCGAGAACGCCTCTCCACACAATCTGGAGAGCCAGAGCTTGAACTGAAGAGCTCAGAAGTGCACCAGCCTGTGGGCCCAGAGGCCAGAGACTGAGTCCTGGGAGCCCGGAGCGCCAGATGGGAGCCAGTGCACCGCCCAGCTCTGCACACACCTTGCTCTCGGGATGGTCTTAAGCAAGTCCCTTAGATGACTGGAGTTTCTGAGTTGGAAGGGAACTTTAAGTGCCCTATCCTAGATGGTTGTAAACTGTGCTCTCCAGAAACACAGAAAACTCAAACTTCACGCTTCAAATATTCATTGTGAACTTACTGTGTGCCATTACTGGTCCAGGGTATTGGTCCAGGAGCTGCCCAAGGAGGGAAACTGGACCTCTTCTCACTACTTAACTACACCCTGTCTCGTACTGGAATTGCGGTTGAGATTTGTCAGAAAGAAAAGCTTAAATTCCTTTAAAAACAAAAAAACTCTATCCTAACACTCCATTTGAAAGATAACGAAAGTCCGAAGAGGTGAAGTGACTTGCCCAGGGTTCAGGTTCCATTGCTAGCTCGTCATCATGTGTGGAGTGAACATCTTCCCACTATTACCCCAAGTCCCATATCACCCTAGGCCTCAATTCCCATATTCTAGGATGGAGAAAAGGGACCAGACCGTCTCTATTGGTATTTTCTGAGACTAAATTTTAATTTTAATTTTCTAAATTTCTTTTCTTTAATGATGTTTTATTGTGGTAAAAGACATAAAATAAAATATTTTAACCATATTTAGCTGTACTAAGTTTCACTAAGTACATTCACATTGTTGTATAACTCTCACCATCATCCAGCTCCCGAATTTTTCACTTTCCTAAACTGAAATTCTGTCCCCATTAAACACTGAGTTCTCATCCCCCTTCCTCCCAACCCCCCTCCCTGGCCCCTGGCATCTCCCAGTGTACTTTCTGACTATGAATTTGACCGTTCTAGGTACCTTATATACATGAAATCAAATAGTATCTGTCTGCACATACCATATTGGAATGCATTTTTAAGATTAGCTTATATGTCTTATAAACAGACTGTACCTTCTTTTTTCCCCCTGTGCTATGCTTGAACACTCATTACTCAGCCTGTATTGTCCTTGGTCCTACAGTAATGGTGTGCTGACCGCTATGACTGCTACTTTAGCAGTATTCTGGTCGGCTACATGTGAACTTTATGACTGCTAGATGCCTTTTCTTTCTGTGTGCTTTGCATTCAAGCTGGGTAACTGATCTGGGCTCTGTTCAACCATACTGAGCTTGTTCCAAGGGTCTCAGGGAAACAGGGAGGATGAACAGATTGTAACAATTACCCATATTTACTGAGTGCTCAAGGTAATGAGGGCTTAAGCAGCTGGAGCCCATTTTCATGTGGAATATGCGAACATGTCTATATTTCTCACATGAGGACTGATGGCTTCACGAGGGTGGTGTAATGGTTAGTAATAAACCTCCCTGAGCTAGAATCCTGTCTCTGCCATTTACCATTGGCATGCTAAGTTCTTGAGCCTCAACTTTCTCATCTGTAAGACAGATCCAATAATTCCCATGGCACAGGAATATTTAAATGGTATGATCACTAAATGATATGCCACGAAGCTTATACAGGGTTGGACATATATTAAGCTCTCCATAATGGTAATGCTATTACTACATTTTTTCCTCCTCTGTCTTATCATCTCCAATAAGCCTCAGAAGTTTCAGAATGAGTGCTGTTTCATTTGTAAGGTTGCTATCATGCATGGGCTTCCCTGGTGGCTCAGATAGTAAAGACTATACCTGTAATTCAGGAGACCCAGATTCAATCACTGGGTTGGGAAGATCCCCTAGAAAAGGGAATGACAACTCACTCCAGTATTCTTGCCTGGAGAATCCCCATGGACAGAGGAGCCTGGTGGGCTACAGTCCATGGGGCTGCAAAGAGTCAGATATGACTGACCAACTAACCCTACTACATTAGCATTCATGGACATATCAGAAACAGTTTTTAAACTGTCTCCCTGGAACTTTCTTCAGGGCTCTGCTACCACTGACAGAGGAGAGAGAAAAAAGGAAAAGAACTGAGAGAAGTAAGTTTGACTTGTTCAGTTCAGGTCAGTTTGGTCACTCAGTGATGTCCAACTCTTTGCAACCCCATGGACCGCAGCACACCAGGCCTCCCTGTCCATCACCAACTCCCAGAGTTTACCCAAACTCATGTCCATTGAGTAGGTGATGCCATTCAACCATCTTATCCTCTGTTGTCCCCGTCTCCTCCTGCCCTCGATAATTCTGGTCCTCTATATGTAAACTCAAGTGGTAGCCCCTAACTTCCTCAGACTCTTACGCCAGAAAAGAACCAAGCCCCCTGCCCAGAACTGCCAAACAAACACAAGTCACCTTAAAGAGTAACACAATGGCAGCTCACAGATAAAATGGGTAAGGCCAACACAGATGCCCAAAGTTTTCAAAATTAGTTGGTGATATTTTCAATCTAGGAATTCCATTTGAAAATCTAGGTTTCTTGTTTCTTTCTCATTTTTAACTTTCATAAATTATAAAATCTCACACACATACTCAGAGCAAAATCATACAGCAAAATTGTATAACTATCACAAAGTTAACACTTGAACAACCACCACCCAGGCCAAGAGATAAAATGTTCCCCACAAGGAACGTCCATGTACCCTTTTTAGCCATGTACACTGTCCCACCAAGAATTTTCTATGTGACTCTTATCATGATATCTTTGTTTTTCTTCACAAACTTACCATCTAATGTGCATTCCTAAGTGTTGCTTAATTTTGCCTGCTTTTTGAAATTTATACAAAGGAAATAATCCAGCATGATTTTATGTGTATCTGATTTCCTTTGCTCAACATCACACTTACAGCATTTGTCCATATTGTTGTATATGGGTGTATTTGGTGTAGTTTACTTGTTTCCATTTCTATATAGGATTCTATTGAATGAATATGTCACAATTCATCCATCTGTAGTCTTACTGTTGAGGGACAGTTGAGCTCCTTACACTTTGAATAATGAGTCTATAAATATTCTTGTATATGTGTCTTGCTGCACATGGGCACGCATTTTTGTTGGATGTAAACTGGGAGTGGTAGGAGAACGTTCAGTTTTAATCGATCCTGCCAAGTAGCTTCCAAAGTGGCGGTACCAATTTACACTCCCACCAGCAGTATGTGACAATTCTCAGTGCTCCAAATTCTCTTGAACACTTGTGATTGTCAGTCATTTTAATTTTAGCCATTCTGGTGGGGGTGTAAGTGACAACTCATTGTGATTTTCATTTGTATTTCTTCTGATTATTCGTGAGGTTAGCTTCATTTCTGTTTATTGAAATGTTGATATGCTTTTTAAAGGGATAAACAGTACATGCCTTTTTCCCATTTTGAGACTTGCTTTTCTGTGCTTTTCTTACTGATTGGTAGATGTCTAGATCTGAGCCCTTGGTTAAGTGTGTATGTTGCAAATATCTTCTCCCTTTCTGTAGCTTGTATTTGCACTCTCTTAATGGTATCTCTTGATGTACAGTTCAGCTTATCAGTTTTTTTTCTTTATGGATATTTAATATCCTATTTAAGAAGACCTATACCACTCTGAGATCATCAAAATATTCTCCTAGATTATCTTCCAGTGGCTTTATGTTTTCCATTTAGATTATTCCACCTAGAACTGATTTTTTATATGGTCTGATATGGGGGGATTTTTTATTTTATTTTTGATACAGGGGTTTAGAATCAATTTTTTTCCATACTGATATCAACTGATGGCATCATTCATTGAAAAGCTCCTCCTTCCTCCACTGAACTTCAATGGCATCTTTCTCATAAACCAAATGACCAAACACACATGTGACTGTGTTTACGGCCTTCCTTTTCTATTCCACTGGTCTATTTGTATACCTTCAGGTCTTAAATTTAATCTAAGTTTTGATATGTGGGACAGTAAGTTTTTCCACGTTATTCTTCAAAATTGTTTTCAACCTGTTAGACATTTACATTTTTATATAAATTTTAGAATCAGCATGTCAAATTATAGGGAAAAAAAACTACAAGAAATGAGATGGCCTCTAACTTACATGTCCATTTGGGAGAATTAATATCTCTAAATACTGTCTCTCAATCCAGTAATATAACATATTGCTCTACTTACTTGTTGTTGCTTAGTCTCCAAGTTGTGTCCAACTCTGGTTTTCCTATACTTCTTTTAGTGATGTTACGTAGTCTTCAGTGTAGAGATTTTGCACATTGGTTGTTAGATCTACGTTCTAGGTATTTGATATTTTTTGATATTATTATAAAGAGTATCTTTAAAAATATTATGTTATAATTTTTGTTGCTGATAGATCAAAACAGAAATAATTACTCTTATATTGATTTCATGTCCAGTGACCTTGCCATATTCACTTAGTAATTCTGATTTTTTTCAATAGTATTTTGGGGCTTTTCTATAATCTTGTCATCTATGAATAATGACAGTATTTTTTTTCTTGTCAACTTGGTCATGATATTAACTCCTATATCCTGTTTACTAGTGTTAATATTTTGTTTAGGATTTTCATTTTGATTATGAAATAAAGTGTCTGTAATTTTCTCTTCTATTATTATCCCTGTTCAGAGCTGTCTTGACCTCAGAAGAAGAAAGGCGTGCTCCCTCTTTCTATTCTCTGGAAGAGCCCTATAAAATGGTGGTTACTTATTTCTTAACTATTATTTTTAGAACTCAGAAGAGAGTTATCTGGGTCTGGAGTTTTCTTTGTGCAAAGCATTAAATGACTTGAAGAGTTATAGCACTAGTCAATTTTGCTATTCTTGTAGCAGTTTAGATAATGTATATTATGTAGATGAAAACTTCCCATTTCATCTATATTTTCAATTATTTTGTTTGTCCTCTAATTGTCTTCTTCATGTCTGTATGATTTGTAAGTGATGTTACTTTTCATACTCCTGACATTGGTTGTTTTTTTGCTTGGTGGCTCTTGCACTTTCTCTAAGATTCTTTAGGGGTTGCTTTTGATTTTAGTGATCTTTTCTATTGTATGCTTCTTATGTAACTAATTTCTAGTCTTCTCTCTTATATTCTTGAAATGGATGCATAGTTCATTGATTTTTTTTTTGTAACAGCTTTCTTCTTTTCTAATGCATGAATTTGTAAAGCCATACATTTCCCTCTAGAGATAGACTTAATAACATCATACACTTGTTGACTTTTCAGATTAACTAATTTTTTTTTATCTTTCCACTTTTTACTTATCTTATTAATTTGGAAAGTTGACAACCCTTACCTATTCTTTTTGCAGTTACACTAGAGATCACAATATTTATTCTTGCTTTAAAAATATTTATTTGTTTATTTGGCTGTATCAGGCCTTAATTGCAGCACATGAGCTTAGTTGCTCCACGGCATGTGGGATCTTAGTTCCCTGACCAGGGATCAAACCTGCAACCCCTGCACTGCAAGGCAAATTCTTAACCACTGAACCACCAGGGAAATGCCACATTTATTATTGACTAATCAAATGTTATTGTATATCTCTACTTATTCCATCTTACCAGACAGTGCCAAATCTTAGAACACTGCAGCTTTATTTTTTTCTAGCCAACATACATAACATGATTGTTGTGTCATTTTTGTATTTTTAAACTCAACAAAATAAAATATGTGGGAATATGGTGGGTACAGTGGAAAACCCTAACATACATGGTAAATGGGATGTCATATAGAGAAAGTAAAAGGATTCAGAAATAATGTGTGAAGAGTCAATTGCTGAGAGCTTTCTAAACCTGATAAAAGATATTATAATACAAATTCAAGAAGTCCGATATACCCAAAGCAAGTTAAATGAAAGAAATCACACCTAGACACAACCTACTAACATTGCTGAAAACCACAGACAAGTTCTTAAAAGCATTCAGAGTGAAGAAAGAATGAGAGAGAAATTACTGCAAAATGATCAGCATTAAGACTGTCAGCTGACTCTTCACAAGAAACAACAGAATCATATTTTTAAAGTGCTGAAAGAAAATAACTGCAAATGTAAATTCTATATTCAATAAAGATGTATTTTCAAGAGAAACTGTAAAATGAAGACATCGTCATGCAAATTAAAAAAAAAGTATTTGTCAATTATAGACATACCCTAATGGAAATAACTCAAGGATATTACTCAGGAAAAAAGCAGAAGTATTTGAGATGGAAACTCGGGAATAAAAAGGAGCTAGAATTATAAAAAATATGGGTAGATACAAACAAATATGGACTGAGTAAACAGCAATCACAATAATTTTCCATTCTTTTCACTTTCTGTGCTTTAATCTTGTTACTGTATTTTGATCTATCTTGAAGTTTACTGACTCTCTTTTAAGAAGAAGCATCTAATCTACCATTATGTCTATAAAATTCTTGAGATCAATCATTTTTTTTTCAAATTTGAAATTTCCTCTTTATTATTTTGCATGGTTTTCAGTAGTCTGCTGAAAGTATCTATCTTGTATTTTATTCTCTGGAATGTAGTAAGCATAATTGACTATAACATACATGCCTCATCAATCTAATATCTTGAGCCCCTATGGATATGGCCCTATCTTCTGTTCATTTAAACTTACGTTGTTTTATCTTCTGATGTAACTGGTTATTTTTTATTGTGTTCTGGACATTGTACTGCAGAATTTTTCATAGAAATAATTTGATGCCTAGGGTTATGTTAGCTTTTTCCCTAATAGATATAGGTTTGCCCTGTTAATATCAATCCATTAGCGTCGCAGTCCCGTTTGAGAGATTGAGATGATTTAAAACTAAACTGCCGTCTCTACAAGCACCTATTTCCAGGTTCATCCTCACGTCTGCTGGGCAGCTATTCTGAGTCCCTACCCAAAATGAACATTCTTGAACAGCCTCATTCCACTGCCACCAATTTTTGTTTCTGAACTCCAGTCCCCACATTCTTACTCCTGCCTTCTTTTAGTTTAGTTGTTTCTTCTGGAATTGGTAAATGTCTCCAGAGCAAAAATATCTCCAAACACAAGGGTTACCCACTGACTTTCCTCTAGCCTCAGATCCTGGCTCTGTGATTCTTCACTCTCTTGTTAGCCCTTTAGATCTTCAAGCAGATTTTTAAGTATTTTGTCCAGTTTTTCTTTTCATCCCTATTGGTCCAAGATATATAGTTTCTCGTTAAGATAACTAAAAGTCCTATGCCTTCTCTTAAAAAAATTCACAGACATATCCACAAGAGACTGACTGCAGGCAGCGGTTTCCCCTCTACATGATTCACCCAAATCATCACAGTTTCCAGCTGGTCACTTTTCACTTACATCAACTCAGTCACTGTGTGTCTCAGGGACTGAGACTCTTGCCTTAAATCCCTTCTAAACAAAGCAAAAGATAAACATTCTAATAAGGCACTGTTTGGTCTTCTATGTCAAATTTAGACTTCTGAGTCTATTTCTTCTAAATTAGGCTTTAGATACTTGGTAAATGAAGGTTAGGTTGTTTATTATTTTGCTGGGAAAGAGCTCCTAAAGGTTTTATAGGGTTGCTGTCATTCTCCTCTCCATGTGCCTGGAAGATCTGGAATGTTTAATGGTGTCAGGCTTGCCCTGTGAGGACAGACTGTCAGTCTCTTCTGAGCAGCGGAACATCGGCTGGTTTCTAGCCTCAGTCATGGTGTGGGACCATTACAGTGCTGAATGGAAGACCGAAGGCAGGATGACTTAGAAACAGATGGTGTATAGCTCCCACAGGGTGTGGAGTCCACTTCCAGAGTCGGTAGAAGGAGTATTAATGCCACTAGGATGCCACACACACACACACACACATACACACACACACAAATAAGATAGAAGATTCAACTCTTCCTGCCAGTAATTAGGAAATCTATCTGTTCAAGGACTGACTAGTGGATTCAGAATAGACTTTGTCAAAGGGTCAATAAAATGGAATAAAAGCCGACAAAGATTTTCAGATACCCTGGGAAAGACAGAAGGGTGTGACCTTTTTTAAAAAATGAACTCCTGTCCTTTGCTCAGTCTAATTCAATGAAAAAATTCTGAGTAGAGCTGTTCTATGCAAAATAATCTCTACTTTCAGGAAGAAGGTACTTTCCCTAATTGTGGATGAGCGTGCAGTTTCCAGAACCAGGCTGCCTGGATTCCAATCCCAGCTATACAGTATACCAGCAATGTGATCTCAGGCATGTTAATTTCTCTGTATTGTCATTTTCACAACTGAGCGACTTCACTTTCACTTTTCACTTTCATGCATTGGAGAAGGAAATGGCAACCCATTCCAGTGTTCTTACCTGGAGAATCCCAGGGATGGGGGAGCCTGGTGGGCTGCCATCTATGGGGCTGCACAGAGTTGGACACGACTGAAGCGACTTAGCAGCAGCAGCAGCACTGTCATTTTCCCAGACATAAAATACAAATACTAGTGATATGTAGCTCACAGAGAGAGGATTTTAAAAAGTAATGCAAGTAAAGTATCTAGAATAGTGGCTGATCTAAAAAAAATGCTATTTGCAATTAAATTTGTTTATTATTATTATAATTATTACTTAACAATATCTAACATGCTTATCTTGTGGCTCTCAGAGCCATGGGTTTCTTACCTCTGTTCTGTACTCTTTTATTTACCATTCTAAACAGGCTGTTTTCATAAAACTATTTCTTTACTAGCTGAATGTGGGATTGCAATGGGGATTCCCATATCTTGCTCCTCATTTCAGAACGCTCTTTGAAAACACTACTTCCTAGAGAGTCTGATTTAGTAGATCTGGACTGGGCACAGGAAGATGAATTTTACTGATGAACATAGATGCAAAAATCCTCAACAAAATTCAAGCAAACAGAATCCAACAACATATGAAAAAAATCATACATCATGACCAAATGGGCTCTATCCCAGGAATGCAAGGATTCTTCAATATTCACAAATCAATCAATGTGATAAACCACACTAACAAATTTAAAGATAAAAACCATATGATTATCTCAATAGATGCAGAGAAAGCTTTGACAAAATTCAACAACCATTTATGATAAAAACCCTCCAGAAAACAGGAATAGAAGGAACATACCTCAACATAATGAAAGCCATATATGATAAAGCCACAGCAAACATTATCCTCAATGGTGAAAAATTGAAAGTATTTCCATTGAAGTCAGGAACAAGACAAGGATGCCCACTTTCACCACTACTATTCAACATAGTTTTGGAAGTTTTAGCCACAGCAATCAGAGAAGAAAAATAAAAGGAATCCAGGTTGGAAATGAAGAAGTAAAACTCTCACTGTTTGTTGATGACATGATCCTCTACATAGAAAACCCTAAAGACACCACCAGAAAATTACTAGAGCTTATCAATGAACATAGTAAAGCTGCAGGATCTAGAATTAATACACAGAAATCCCTTGCACTCCTATACACTAACAGTGAGAAAACAGAAAGAGAAATTAAGGAAACATTTCCATTCACCATTGTGATGAAAAGAATAAAAAACTTAGGAAAAAATCTACCTAAAGAAACAAAGACTTATATATAGAAAACTGTAAAACACTGACGAAAGAAATCAAAGATGACACAAATAGATGGAGAAATATACCATGTTCATGGAATACTATCCAAGGCAATCTATAGATTCAATGCAATCCCTATCATTATATCAATGGTATTTTTCACAGAACTTGAACAAATAATTTCACAATTTATATGGAAATACAAAAAAAAAAACCCTCAAATAGCCAAAGCAATCTTGAGAAAGAAGAATGAAACTGGAGGAATTAACCTGCCTGACTTCAGACTATACTACAAAGCTGCAGTCATCAAGACAGTATGGTACTGGCACAAAGACAGAAATATAGATCAATGGAACAAAATAACCCACAGATAAATCCATGCACCTATGGACACCTTATCTTTGACAAAGGAGGGAAGAATATACAATGGAGGAAAGACAATGTCTTTAACAAATGGTGCTGGGGAAACTGATCAATCACCTGTAAAAGAATGAAACTAGAACACTTTCTAACACCATACACAAAAATAAACTCAAAATGGATTAAATGTAAGACAAGAAACTATAAAACTCCTAGAGGTAAACATAGGCAAAACACTCTCTGACATAAATCACAGCAGGATCCTCTATGACCCACCTCCCAGAGTAATGGAAATAAAAGCAAAAATAAACAAATGGGACCTATTTAAAATTAAAAGCTTTTGCACAGTGAAGGAAACTATAAGCAAGGTGAAAAGACAGCCTTCAGAGTGGGAGAAAATAATTGCAAATGAAGCGGCTGACAAAGAATTAATCTCAAAAATATACAAGCAGTTCATGCAGCTCAATTCCAGAAAAAATAAATGACCCAATCAAAAAATGCGCCAAAGAACTAAACAGACATTTCTCCAAAGAAGACATACAGATGTCTAACAAACACATGAAAAGATGTTCAACATCACTCATTATTAGAGAAATGCAAATCAAAACCACAATGGGGTACCATCTCACACAGGTCAGAACGGCTGCTATCAAAAAGTCTACAAACAAAAAATACTGGAGAGGGTGCGGAGAAAAGGGAACCCTCTTACACTGTTGGTAGGAATGAAAACTAGTACAGCCACTATGGAGAACAGTGTGGAGATTCCTTAAAAAACTGGAAACAGAACTGCCATATGATCCAGCAATCCTACTGCTGGGCATATACACCAAGGGAACCAGAATTGAAAGAGACATGTGTACCCCAGTGTTCATCACCACACTGTTTACAATAGCTAGAACATGGAAGCAACCTAGATGTCCATCGGCAGATGAATGGATGAGAAAGTTGTGGTTTGTATAAACAATGGAATATTACTCAGCTATTAAAAAGAACACATTTGAATCAGTTCTAATGAGGTGGGTGAAACTGAAGCCTATTATACAGAGTGAAGTAAGTCAGAAAGAAAAACACCAATACAGTATATTAATGCATATATATGGAATTTAGAAAGATGGTAATGATGACACTCTATGTGAGACAGCGAAAGAGACACAGATAAGACTTTTGGACTCTGTGAGAGAAGGTCAGGGTGGGCTAATATGAGAGAATAGCATTGAAATATGTATATTACCATATGTGAAACAGATCGCCAGTCCAAGTTCAATGGATAGAACAGGGCACTCAAAGCCAGTACAGTGGGACAAACCTGAGGGATGGGATGGAGAAGGAGGAGAGAGGGGGGTTCACGTGGGACACGTGTACACCCATGGCTGATTCATGTCAATGTATGGCAAAAACCACTACAACTGTAATTAGCCTCCAATTAAAATAAATTAAGTACTTTAAAAAAACACACTGGTGAACCACTGGACTCTGGTGTACCAATTATTAAATATCTGGAGCCAACTGTTACATGTTCATGAATTTTGCAAACTGGTTGCTCAACTATCAGTAGCTATTGGCTATAGTGGGAATATTTACTTTATGAAAACTGGCAAATGCTGAACTTTTTCTTTTTTTCTGGAGAGCTAGTTACTACCAGGAGAAATATCAACAGCCTTAGATATGCAGATGACACCTCTCTAATGGCAGAAAGCAAAGAGGAACTAAAGAGCCTCTTGATGAGGGTGAAAGAGGAGAGTGAAAAAGCCGGCTTAAAACTCAATATTGAAAAAAAAAACTAAGATCATGGCACCCAGTCCCATCACTCATGGTAAATAGAAGGGAAAAAAGTGGAAGAAGTGACAGAATTCCTCTTCTTGGGATCTAAAAATCACTACAGATGGTGACTGCAGCCATGAAATTAGAAGATGCTTGCTTCTTGAAAGGAAAGTTATGACAAACCTAGATAGTGTATTAAAAAGCAAAGACATCACTTTCCCGACAAACGTATTTATAGACAAGGCTATGGTCTTTCCAGCAGTGATGTATAGATGTGAGCTAGACCATAAAGAAGGCAGAGTGCCAAAGAATTGATGCTTTTGAACTGTGTGCTAGAGAAGACTCTTGAGAGTCCCTTGGATTGCAAGATCAAACCAGTCAGTCCTAAAGGAAATCAACCCTGAATACTCATTTGTAGGACTGATACTGAAACTGAAATTCCAATACTTTGGCCACCTGACGAGAAGAACTGACTAATTGGAAAAGACCCTGATGCTGGGAAAGATTGAAGGCAGAGGAGAAGAGGGTGACTGGGGATGAGATGGTCGGATGGCATCCAGTGGACATGGACATGACTCATGGACATGAGTTTGAGCAAACTCCAGGAGATGGTGAGGGGCAGGGAGCCCTGGTGTGCCATAATCTATTGGTATGCTGTAGTCTATTGGGTCACAAAGCGTCGGACAACTTGGCGACTGAACAACAAGTTGACTATCACACTGCAGGTACAATCTTACCCTTCCTGGGAGTGTTTCTGCTTGACCAAAATCTTCATTGTTCTCAGGGTTTGTTGATTGAGATTTGGGTCTCCCATAGAATGGAGATTCCCATGGTGGAAAGGGCTGTTGGCCAGATATCTCTGCACCCATATTCAAACTCTCATGTCTTCAATGTGAGGCAGACATGGAAAACTGCCTATTGGGTAGTCTAGCTCATGGATGTGTGATAGTTGGCTCTCACAAAGATTTAAAATCGATTTTGAGGCAGCATGTACAAAATCATGGCAGTGCATGTTAAAACCCAGACTCTCTTTAAAGCGTTTCTTTAAAAACTGAGGGACTTCCTGACAGTCCCATGGTTAAGACTCCATGCTTCCACTGCAGGGGACATGGGCTTGATCCCTGGTCGGGGAACTAAGATCCTACATGTCATGCTGTGGCCTAAAGAAAGAAAGAAAAATAAATGACCTATGGAGCATTTTTTTTAATGGAAAGATCTGGACCTGCTTCTCATTTGAAAAATTCTGGCTAAAGCTGAGTGACCACTGGTAGGATGAAAAATGTTCTCTCACCTGCCCATTTGTTCCTTTATGCTTCCTGCCTGGTCCCTGAGTCTGCAGCTCACTGCAGCTGTGTGCCTTGCTGGAAAAGGTGACAGACCAGGACTTTGCAGATGGGAGCTTGTCGTCATGATGCTGCTTTTAACTCATTGTGTGGCCTTGGCTGACTCACTTTCCCCATAGGAGTCCTAGTTTCTCATTTGCAACCTGGGAGAATGCACATCATATCTGCCTCTCAATGACCTTGGGATGATCTGAAGTGGGAGAGTGTGATCCCCTGAATGCCAGCTTCAGGAAAGTAAATAATTACTGCTGTCTGTTGATTTCTATTATCTACTGTTCCTTTAGTGGGGATGAAGGCTCCCAGAACAAGATCTGATAGGAAAAAATGTCTCACTGCATTGGTACACTGAGAACCGATGGGGAGAGATGGCTCCATGGTGAGAAGAGCATATGTAACAGAAGTACCAATGAACTTGCTGAATCTGCAGTCTTGCTCAGGGAGCTTTGGGACCACGATAATTTAAAGACCTTGTTATTAACCACCTCCACTTTACAGATATGAAAATATGGGCTCAGAAGGGACATGGGCTTTGAATCAGATCTGCATATCAATCCTAGCAACATTCCTTAACCTCTCTGAGCCTCTGTTTCCTCGTGTATAAAATAGGAATGCAAGAATCTGTCTTAAAACACACTATGAAGATTCAGTGAGATGATGTGCTTTCGTTACCTAAGACATATTGTAAATGTCCATTAGGTGACAGCTGCTGCTATCAAATCAGGCATATGCTAATTGAACCGCTGGCAAACCAGGAAGTAGTTAAGAGAATAAGACGTATTGCTAGTGGATAGTTCTCTACAGGAAAAGAATTTTTCATCAGCCAGATGGGGCTCCTTTGACTTCTCATGGCACTGAGGTACTTCAAATCAGTTTTTTTCCTAGCATTTGCTACAAGAAGCACGAGACACCCAACCATACAAGCCCAAGTTAGTGGCAAGTGCTGAGTGTCAGAGGTGGTATTATTAATAGCATTATAAAGCTTTTACAGAGTTGAACTGGCATGTGTTTCCCCTTCAAAACTCCTTAAATATTGGCCCTACTCAGCTGGGAATGAAATATTGGGGCTCAGAGAACACTTATTTATTTTTTATTTTTCCCTGCTTTCCATGCCTCTTTTTACCAGCAGGTCTGAATATCGAGGCAAAAGTGTTCAAGCTCCTCCGGGCTCCTGAAGGCTGGAACAAATTACAAATTCTTGGAGCCAGTCCTTCTTTTGGACTAAACTCCTTTTTCTTTTCCTCTTTCCCAATAAAATGTTTGGTTCCAGAGAGTCCCTTTTCTCACCCACTCCTCTCCTAATGCAATTCTGTTTGATTTCCACTGAGCAGCTCCTGAAAGGAGCTGCTGAACCATGTGGCAGCCAGCATTTCAATTCCTGAACACCCAGAAGTGTTTCAGATCCTTCTGTAGACCCAGCAATCTTGCATTTAAACAAAATGATTGACACAGCATTTTCCCCCTCCTCAGCATTTCCAGCTCATTAGTCTTATTTGTCTTCCACAAAAAGACTCCCTTAGTTTGGTTTCCTGCCAAATCAGTGAACTTGTACAAATACATGCATAAGTCAAACACGCATAAATGTAATAGGTACTGAGTCTGTATCGGCGGTGAATATTCAACAGTTCATTTCTAGACTTCATGTCTCCACTGAAGTTTTAGTCACTTGCTCTTTTCTTATCTCCCCTTCTTCTTCCCTCCTCTCCCTCCCTACTTCTCTCCTTTCTACTTTTCCCAGAAACTGACTCTTTTTTTAGTAGTAATTATAAAATCTCATGTTCTTCAATGTCAAAGAGGCTTGAGAAGCTTTCTTATACAAGCCTCTCACTTTAGTTCTGAGAAATCTGTGTGCTGGAGAGGAAACCATGTGCCATCAGTGGTTTTTCTTTGTCTTTAGGAAAATTTTCAAGCTCCACAGGCATCGCCCAGCACTGCACGGCTCGTGCCCTCCATATCGTGTTGGCCACTTCTCTACCTCAGTCTCCACACAGCAACCACACAGATCCTTCGGTTCCTGCCTCAGGGCCTTTTCACACACTGTTCTTTCTTCCTGGGCAGCCTTTCACACCTGGGGACACACCCCTTCTTCACCACTCCACATTCTATTCATTCCTTAAGCCTCAACTCAAAGGGTACTCCTTAGACCACACACTGTTCCCTGTTCATTTCCTTCCTGGCACTCATCAAATTTATAACTATGTATTTAGTTGTTTAATGTCTCTCCACCTATTAGAAAGCAAGATCTCTAGAGCCAAATACCATGTCTCGTTCCTTCCCCCTACTACTTCCTCAGTGCCTGGTACTTGATGGTAACAACAGATAGCAACAAGAAAGTCAACCTTAAAAGCACGTAGGTGCAGACAAATACTGTTTGATTCCACTTTTAGAAGGTACCTAGAACAGTCACATTTCATAGAGTCAGAAAGTATACCTACTGGTAGATGTCAGGGGCCAGGGGTGAGGGGGGGAATGAGAACTTGGTGCCTAATGGGGACAGAGTTTCAGTTTAGGAAAGTGAAAAATTTGGGAGATGAATGATGGTGAGAGTTGCACACCAATGTGAATGTACTTAGTGCCCCTGAAATGTACAGTTAAATATTGTTAAAACTGTATGTTTTATATTATGTGACTTTTACCAAAATTAAAAAAAAATTTAATCCATTAAATTTTTACAGTAAGGATCATGGCTGAGCTATTCATATTCCTATCAAATGAATAACTATTGCTTAGTAAAATTTTTACTTGTGATTATCTATGTTTTGCTAGATAGTAAAAGAATATATGGTTTATTTGTTACCTTTCTATTCATTCTGCTTCTTTTGTTGAATGTATACATGGTGTAACTTATCTAAATGTGATCAAATATGTCTCAGATCAGTCACTTTACTGCTTTATTAAAAAAAGGAAAGTAATAGTGTCTAACATTTACTGGGAACTTGCAAGTGTAAGAAACATTGGTCTAAGACTTTTATATGTATTAACTCATTTAATACTTACAACTATTCTATGAGGAGGGTATGATTACTATCCCTATTTTGCAGGTAAAAAGACTGAGTGGTAAAGCCACCCACTCACTATTTTACAGCTAGAAAGTAACAGAGCTAGTTTCTAATCCAGGCAATTCTGACTCCAAAGCCTGAACATTTATCCAGGCCATGCTATGTCTTTATGAAGTGTTCCATTAATATTCATTGAAAGAGTAAATGAAAAATTTATCCAAATTGATTAGCAGCAAAATTGAGGTTAAAACTTAAATTGCTTGATTGATAATCCACTCCTCTTTTTATGCAAACAGAGAGCTTCTCAAGAACCAGCAGAGTGCAATAAAAAGAGAAAGAAGAATTAACAAATTGGTCTGTTGCTGGTAATAACTATGGGAGGGACCTTGTGTTGTAGATGTGGAGTGAAATGGAAATCATCCTTTTAGCTTCAAGCAGGACCCAGCGGCAGGTGAAAAAACACTGAACTATTGAAGAGGACTTAGGATAAGGAATTAGGTTCTCTAGAAACACAAAGCAGATTTATAGTTATTATCACTAACGATTCTCATGTTTCAGATAAGATTTTCCAAACCCGTTTCTAAAGTATAAGCAACCATCAATTTTATGAGAGTGCTGGTCAGAATTCTAGTCAGGATGAAAGCTCCAGCTGAGTGCCTTTTTCGCTGCTGCATCCACAGCATGCAGAGCATCGCCTGGCACATAGTAAGTGCTCAGTAATATTTATTTAATGAGTTAATGGAAAAGGCACATCCACAAATCTATCAGCATGTCCTCACTGAGTACCTGCTATTAAGTTTATGCAGTCAAGGCACAGTAAGGCTCACAAAGAAAAATAAGTCAGATTCCTTCCCATGGAGAGGTCCTAATCTAGGTGGACCTCATAACAACTACCACTACTAATAAAAGTCGCCATCTTGTGGGTGCGCTTTGTCTGTATGCTGTACTATGTCCCTTTATAATATGTCATTTGCATACTTCTAACACCCTTAGGATAGTGGTGTTACTACTAGACTCCATGTGTAGACGTAGAAACTGAGGTTTAGAAATGCCAATTCCTTGATCACAGTCACAAAGCAAGGAACTTGTGGAGCCAGGATTTGAGCTCAGCTCCGTTTGACTCTGGCATCAACTATGCCAAAAGTGTTCATCCCATTATTTCAAGGTTACCACCTATGGGTGAGAGGCATGTTGGGACTACAAGTGTTTGCAGCACTAGAAGGTCTACATATGCTGCTGACCTGGATCTGCCACCACCTTATTTGTTGTGTAGGACAGATTGAGTGACTCTCCTTCCTGGAAGGCTTCTCAAACACTGTAACATTGGGTTAGCTCTGCCCTCCTTCATGACCCCTCATTGTAATACTTCTCATCCCACATTCTAATCTCATGCACTTCCCACCCACTATTCTTTGAGTTCTTCCAGGAAAGTGTTTTATCCTTTCAGGGCTAGTACAGTGCCTGACTTATAGTGTGCCGTTTCCTAAATATTTATGGAATAAATGAATTTTTGGTAGAAAGTGCCACATATGGATCCAATCAATATACCACAGAATTCAAAGGAAGGAATACATTTTAGGGTGTTAATTAAAAGTCCAAGCAAAGAACTGCTGAGAAGTTGGGTAAGATGCTCACGCAGTGCTGCTCTGCACATGTGTGGACCTAATGGCCTCAGCAGATGAGTGGTGTGCAATGTGGTCCTAGAATTCTCACATAGTGAAGACATTCTGCATGTACCTGTTCGTGACCTGGGAACTCACGCTGATGGCGCTGCTGTGACTGGTGCTCAGTACTGCCCCTGCCCTATTCTTGGGGCCACAACATTCAAGATTAGGAAAGAATCGAGAGTGGAAGTCTATCATGGTGATTAAGCTGAGCCCAGAGCTACAAGTACACTTCGGCTCAGTTCAGTCACTCAGTCATGTCCAACTCTTTGCGACCCCATTGACTGCAGCATTCCAGCCCTCCCTGTCCATCACCAACTCCCAGAGTTTACTCAAACTCATGTCCATTGAGTCGGTAATGTCATCCAGCCATCTCATCCTCTGTCATCCCCTTCTCCTCCTGCCTTCAATCTTTCCCAGCATCAAGGTCTTTTCCAATGAGTCAGTTCTTCGCATCAGGTGGCCAAAGTATTGGAGTTTCAGCTTCAGCATCAGTCCTTCCAATGAATATTCAGAACTGATTTCCTTTAGGATGGACTGGCTGGATCTCCTTGCTTCTCCAACACCATAGCTCAAAAGCATCAGTTCTTCAGTGCTCAGCTTTCTTTATAGTCCAGCTCTCACATCCATACATGATTACTGGAAAAACCATAGCTCTGACTAGATGGACCTTTGTTGGCAAAGTAATGTCTCTGCTTTTCAATATGCTATCTAGGTTGGTCATAGCTTTTCTTCCAAGGAGCAAGTGTCTTTTAATTTCACCTGCAGTCACCATCTGCAATGACTTTGGAGCCCAAAAAAATAAAGTCTCTCACTGTTTCCATTGTTTCCCCATCTATTTGCCATGAAGTGATGGGACCAGATGCCATGATCTTTGTTTTCTGAATGTTGACTTTAAAGTCAATTTGTGTGTGTGTGTGTGTGTGTAGCAGAATTTTATTAAAGTGAAAAAGGGACAGAAAGCTTCTGACATAGACATGAGAAGGGTGATGGAGAGTGCCCCTCTCATTAGTCTTAGAAAAGGGAGTTATGTACTTTTTCAATTGGTTATTACAATAAATCAAAAGAATGTCTCAAGGTTGTAAAGATCTTACTAGACCCACTTCCACAATTTACATTTTAAGATGACAGGCTTAGAACTAACAATAAAAAGATTTTACCAGACCCATTCCCATAATATACATTTTAAGATAACAAGGTTAGTCAGAAAGTTCTTGTTAAGGAGAAACATGTCTTTGAGCAAGATACATTGTTATATTGACTAAGACATATAGAAAAAAAAGTGTACTTTTCTCCTTGAGAGCCCCAGACCCCTTTCTCTTCCTTGGGAACCCTGGACTTCTTATCAACCTGCATAGGAAGTTATTCACTATGATCAAAATTGATTGTAAATACTTATATGGTAATACTGATTTGTGACTAAAATCTATATACTTTATCTTAGAAAATTTCTTTCTGCATAAATAGGTCCTACTAAAAGTATGATCAATTTATTAGCATGTAAATTTTTTAGAATTGAGGTAAAATTCAAATAACATAAAATTAACTATTTCAACATAGCATTTAGTGAATTCACAATGTTTTGTGACCATTATCTCTGTCTAGTTCAAAACATTTCATCATTATTAAAGGAAAGTGCACCCATTAAGAACTCATATTCCATTTCCCCATTATCTTAGCCCGTGGCAACTACCAGACTATTTTTGGACTGTGTCGACTTCCCTATTCTGAATATTTAAGTGGAGTCACATGATATCTGACCTTCTTTGGCATATTTCACTTAGCATAATATTTTCAAGGTTCATTCACAGTGAGTGCTGCTAAGTACTTTGTGCTGTGTATTAGTTGCTTGGTTGTGTTTGACTCTTTGGGACCCCATGAACTGTAGCCCTCCAGACTCCTCTGTCCATGGAATTTCCCAGGCAAGAATATTGGAGTGGTTGCCATTTCTTCCTCTAGGGAATCTTCCTGACCCAGGGATCTTTGTAAATGTATATATCATAATTTACCTTTTATGGCATATATATCTACAGTGTTTCTGATCTACACTTCAGATGTTTCTGCCTTTGGCTATTGTGAATAATGCTTCTATAAGTATGTGTATACACATATTTGTTTGAGTACTAGCTTTCAATTGGGCGTAAGATGGTATAAACTTAGGAGTGGAATCGCTGAGGCATATGGTAACTCTATGCTTGTCTTTCTGACAAATTTTGTCCCAGTAGCTCTACCATGTCATACTCCCATCAGCAATGCACAAAGGTTCCACTTTCTCCATGTTCTCACCAACACTTGCCATCTTCTGGCTTTCAGTCTTTTGATCAGAGCTCATCCTAATGGGTGTGAGGCAATTAGGTTGTTTTTCACTGTGATTTTGATGTCCATGTCCCTAATGATGAACAAGTATCATTCCATGTACTATGCTGTTGTTATTGTTTAGTCGCTAAGTTGTGTCCAAGTCTCTGTGACCCCATGGACTGTAGTCCTCCAGGCTCCTCTGTTCAGGCTAGAATACTGGAATGGGTTGCCATTTCCTTCTCCAGGGGATCTTTTTGACCCAAGGATCGAAACCACTTCTCCTACTTGGCAGGTGGACTGTTTATCACTGAACCAGCTGGGAAGCCCTCTGTATACTTGCTGTGCTGTGCTGTGCTTAGTTGCTCAGTCATGTCTGAGTCTTTGTGATCCCCATGGACTGTAGCCCTCCAAGCTCTTCTGTCCATGAGATTCTCCAGGCAAAAATACTGGAGTGGGTTGCTGGAATTGAGTAGACATTTCGCCAGAGAAGATTTATAAATTGCCAGCAAGTATATGGACTTCCTTAGTGGCTCAGTAGGTAAAGAATCTGCCTGCAATGTAAAGTCAATTTTTTTCACCCTCTCCTTTCACTTTCATCAAGAGGCTCTTCACTTTCTGCCATAAAGGTGTTGTCATCTGCATATCTGAGGTTATTGATATTTCTCCAGGCAATCTTGATTCCAGCTGGTGCTTCATCCAGCCCAGCGTTTCTCATGATGTACTCTGAATATAAGTTAAATAAGCAGGGTGACAATATACAGCCTTGATGTACTCCTTTCCCAATTTGGAACCGGTCTGTTGTTCCATGTCTGCTTCTAACTGTTGCTTCTTGATCTGCATACAGATTTCTCAGGAGGCAGGTCAGGTGGTCTGATACACTTAATCTTATCAAAATGAATGGAAGTAGAGCAATCTGAAGGAAATTCAAGACCACAAAACTTACTGAACTGAAATACTGGATTGGCCAAAAAGTTTGCTCAGATTTTTCCATAATATCTTACAAAAAACCAGGATAAACATTTTGGCCAAACCAATACATCATACTGTTTATATAAAAAATAACAATGTTGAGAGAATGACCCATTCTGCTAAATCACGATGGAGGCAGAAGACAAACAACAGCCCTGGAAGACAGTCTTTCCCTTGGAATAACCTAAAATGGAACTTCATTTTCATTTGAGTGGATCCATTAGTTCTAATGCCATGAGGAAATTAATACACAATAAACCATGGTGAAACCATGTTCCATTCTTGTTTTAAAATCCATGACCAGAAGACTATAATTAACAAGGAAAAGAAAAAATACTTTGGAGGAATGTTTCCAGAAGTTTCAAAGTATTCATCAGCTTGCTACTAGCCCTGAAGAAACCTTGATAGCCACAAAAGAAGAATTCACAGATGAATTCTGAAACAAAGGAACACACCCAGAAAAGAAAATACTACAAAGGACTGAAAAGACTTATGTGGAATTTGTACTTGAGACTATAAAACAGGCTGAAAAAAGAGAACATAGACACTGGTGCCAGGTATTTGACAGCAATCAACAGAAGAGGTGGCCCCTTCAGTAGCCAAGGAGACTATTCAGCTTCCTGAAGACTTTTTCCTTTCTACTGAGGACACAGTTCTTGGGCTTGACCTCAGTGGAGACCCTATGGCAGGACAAACAAAATTCCTTGGAACTTTTTTAGAATGTGATAAGATATATCTTTATTTGCTATTACATTTAACAGAGATCCTAAAGCAAAAGGAATGAAGGAAGGAAGGAAGGATGGATGGATGGATGGATGGATGGATGGAAGGAAGCAAGCAATCAGTGAAGGGAGGGAGGAAGAAGGAAGGAAAGGAAAGGGAATCAGAGAAGGGAAAGGAGGGGAAGGAAAAAAAAGAGAAACTTATGTATTCCTGGATCTGCCTCCTGATAGAATTAGGCATGGGACATTTCTCAGCTCCCCTGGGGGAAGACCCCTGGATCCCGTGGACTTTGTAAGGCACCTCTAGACGCCACTGGGTAAAGTTTAGGGCTTCAGTTCCTGCAGACAACCCTCTGTTCCTCTTGCCCCACTCCTAAGTTGCAATTCATATGGAGAGATGTACTGTTTTAAAAATATAAATGTCATTTAGAAAAAAAATGATTTAAAGTAGAGTTGGGAGCAAAGGGGTCATTAAGATTCCTGTCTGGATGTTTAGACTATGTTAACTTAGGAAAGTTCTCCTCTATGAGCCCTAATTTTTACGTCTATACCACTGAGATGGCAAAAATGACTGTTGGGAAGTCGAAATGAAGCAATACACTAGGAACTCAGCTGAGTGCTCTGTCCCTTGTAAGTACTCAAATGTCTGTCATGGTCACTGCTGCTGCTGTTGCTACTTGGGTTCCAGCATTATTATCAGGCAACACTGGGAGAGCAGGCATTTTATGCAGAAGCGCACTTCTGAGGAAAAGTACAGAGACACGAAGATAGGTCCTGCCCTCAGATATAATGACAACTCATGGCGCTGGCAAAAAAGGCGATAGATATTTCATGCTGAGACTCCTCTGAACCAAGGAAGCAAATGCTCAGAAAATTAGAGAGCTGGTGAAACCATGCTCCATTCTTGGTTTAAAGAGCTAACTATCAAAATGAAGAGCCCAACATATGAGCCCAATGTAGTGTGTCTTTTCCACCAAACACACAGGTGAGGCTCTGTACTGTGACTGCCATTTTGTTCTCAGGAAATAATCCCCTGGGGTGTGGGCTGCTATCTCTTATTCTTCCTGGAGAAGAGTGGCGTGCCATTAGACATCTTTTCGTCTAGAAGAGTGATACCAGTTTTGGCTCTATGTCTAACCACCTAGTCTTTTCCTAAGGCTGCTCAAACAGAAATGTGAAAAGATGTGACTTGGTCCTTATGACTAGGATTAGGGGAGAGTGGGTGTGCTGGTAGAAGTGATCCTTCAATTGGCTCTTTTTATGAAAGTTGGGACATGCATAGAACCTATTAGGAGGTTTTCAAAATATGTGAAATTATTTAGCTACTTACAAGATAGATCTGTTTACTACTTTCTCGAAGATGCCATTTCCTGATGATGCTAATTACAGAGGCATTTCAGAATAATGACCTCAAAAAGTTCTAGCAGCTGTCTCTGTGTGCAGACTTAGATAACACACAGCTATGACCTCACTCAGGCCAAGGGCAGGTCTTAGTAGCTTGAAAGGACTGTGGTCAGAAAAGGAGTTTGGCTTATACTGTTTTCCCTCTTAACTGTTTAATAAAAGGAAGTGTCTCATTAAAGTTGCTTATTTCCCCCATGATTCCATGGGGTTAGGGCCATGGTACCTTCAGGTCATTAGACAAAATGAGAGTGATGTCTTGGGATAGATTGGGAACCCCAAAGCTCAGCCTTGTACTCCAGTCATTGAAACAGTTTGGTCACTTTATTTCATCACTCTGGTCTTTTAGAGTTGAAGAGTCTAAAGATACTAGTCATTTCTAAAGGCTGATTAGGGCATTTTCCCTGGGGAAAGAGCTTCTCTACAGAATAACTTCAAGATGTCCAAGAAGATGGGCTCTGTGTTTATTGAGAGACAGGAGAGGTGATCAGGCAGTGATAGAGCCCATGGTACTGGGAAGTAAAATGAACTCTGCCCATACATAGTGGAAGGTTGGAAGCAGAATGAGCATAATAGGAGCCTTATAAAAGCAAAAAGAAAAACTAGGACCACCCACTTATTTAAAATGGAAAAAGGAATGTGTGTTTTTATCCCAATGTCCATCAGATTTCTTTTAGGAAAAAAGAAGGGAGAGTAGGAGGAAATTAGGAGTAGGAAAATGTTATACAATTGTTTGGCCTTTCAAGTATCTTAACATCTGAGGCAGATCAGGAAAACCATGGTGGAATGAAGAATCTGGATTCAGGAAACATAAACTCAAGTGTAGATTCTGCAGCTGACACCATCACTGTGTGACCTGAGGACAACATTCCCCTGCCCCACAGCCTCCAACCCTTGCCTGTCATATAAGGGAGTTAGATAAAGCCTCTATAGATTCTGTCTTTTCTGGCATTGTAGGGTTTAATAATAAGCTAAAATTAGGATCCTGCTTTCCACTGTGTAAGACACAAGAAAAAGTATACAGTGAAGTGACCTATAAATTCTGCTGAACTTTAAATATGAATTAGATGAAAATACAGAATTAAAAATTAGCATGAAAATCATTATCCTTTGTAGATCAGGAAGTATAATGCAGTTGCTTTGCAGTGGGAAGAATGAATCTTGCACATGCTGAAATACGCACTGACAAATGTTAGAAGAGATAGACACTACAGTAGTCTGGGCTTTTTTCCGCTTTGTTGAGACTTTTTCTTTTCTCATTTTGCATCCATGGTTAGACGGGAGACAAACATCCTTGAGATTCTACATGGGTTAATAGTACAAGGATGTAGAAGAATGTCAGGTCACCTGAGCACAGTCATAAGTAATGACATCATATATAGGTTTATATGACCCAGATGACCTGAGGATATACGGCCTCTGGTCAACCTGAGGTAGTATCTACCTGTCCTGAAAGAAAGGAAAGTTTATGCAATTGTTACACTTGAACTTGAGCTGAGAAAACAGCCTTGGAGATGGGAATTCATGCTTACTGAATGCCACAACATATGTTAGCATTTGACACATTTTGTTTCATTTAATCCTTATGCTAAAAGTACCCTATCAGAATGGGGCTGGATCCCCGTTGGCTCAGTGGTAAAGAATCCACTTGCAATGCAGGAGACACAGGTTCAATCCCCAGATCAGGAAGATCCCCTGGAGGAGGGCACGGCAACCCACTCCAGTATTCTTGCCTGGAGAATCCCAAAAACAAAGCAGCCTGGTGGGCTACAGTTCATGGGGTCCAAGAGTCAGATACGACTGAAGTGACAGCATGCACACACCTATAAGAATACAGTTTTTAAGCATTGTTTGATTTTCTGATTCCTATTTGTAAAATGGGGACATGAAACCTTGAAGAAAGTAAGTAAAGTCTTACAGCTTGTAAATAATATTGGACTGGCCAAAAAGTTCACTCAGGGAGCTTACAGAAAAACCCAAGTGACCTTTTTGGCCAACCCAACAGAAGCTGAAATTGAAATCTTCCCTGACTCTGAAGTCTGTCCTCTTCCATAGTACTTCATCACCTTCTGAAATCCTAGTTTTCATTCTAGTTTTGCCTTTTTTGACTGTGATACCTGAAAAATAACCACTCAGTTTACTCATCTGTTAAAAATCATATAAAGCAACCAGCCAACTGACCAAAACAGTGACTATATGGCCTCTGTTCACTTTCCATGGTTTGTGGATGGACATCACAGTATCGCATTTAATTCTCTATGAACAGTGCCTCTGACAGTGATGAAACATGGCGGCCCTCTACTTTAAAAGGTCCTTGTACAACCTGAAACTATATGTAAACTGTATCATATATCGGTAATGTTTTAGAAAAGAGTCCAAAGCTTTCCTGAGGTCTCAATGGAATTCACATCTCCAAATGCTTTAGAACGTTCTGATCAGTAGATCTCCTTGTGATATTTTCTGGCTCAAAGCATCTGTAACAAACTGAAATAAATTAAGGTTTGGTACATGAAGGGAGTTCAAAGACAGAACTTGCACCAAAGATTATGCAATGTCATGGAAACAGACCTGGCAAAGAATTGAGGACTCTGGATCCTGGCTTACTCTGCCTTATCACTCAAAGAGATGTTAATTCCCTATCTTTCCTCTTGTAAACAGTTATTATAAAACCAAATGTGATAATATGGATGAGAGTACTCCGGAAAATATAAAGTTTCCTGCAAAAGTATGACATTAACTGTGAGATATTAAAGTATCAAGTCATTTCACTACTTGTCAACTGAGAAAGAGGAAAGATTGTGAGCTCCATCAGCAAAATTTACAAGTCCTACTTTTTCATCCTTCAGCAAGGTCCTACATCTGATACTTATGTGTAAATTTCCTAGACTTTAATGAGAATCAGTTGTGAATATAGCTTGCAGGGTTCAGATGGAGATATCACCAGTCTGGGAGCTGATAAATAGAACTTAAGTTTTCTTCCCTAGACAACAGTATTTCATCCTTTTTTAAAATCTCCTTTATTCCATGAGGCAGTGGTTCTTAAAGAATGGTCCAGAGCCAGCAGCATGAGCGTTACTCAGGAACATGTTAGAAATGCAAATTCTCAAGCCCCACCTTGATGGACTGAATCAGAAATTCTAGGGGTGGGCTGTGCAGTCTGCATTTTAACAAGCTCTCCAGGGAATTCTGATACACTACAAGCTCAAGTTGGAGAACCACTGTCATAAGTGATTATCCCAGGACAGACCTCCTGGGCTACTGTGTTGGTTATGGGCACTCGAAAGAGAATGAGAGTTCCAGTAACCCGAAGAGTATCTAGCACAGTTCACTAAAGGGCAGTTAACGCCAGGCTGGGCTGGAGGACACCAGGGCAGCAAACATGGCAGGTGCATGTTCAGGATGCTCCTGGTGGTCTAGTGGTAGAGAATCTGCCTGCTAATGCAGGAAACACAGGTTTGATCCCTGGTCCAGGAAGAGCCCATATACTGTGGAGCAACTAAGCCCATGTGCCACAGCTACTGAGCCTGTGCCCTATGACCCAGGAGCCGCAACGACTGAGCCACGTGACTAGAGCCGGTGCGCTGTCACAAGAGAAGCCACTACAATGAGAAGAAGCCTGCACACTGCAACTAGAGAGTGCCCCCTGCTCTGAAACTAGAGGAAGCCCGTGCACCAATGAAGACCTAGAACAGGCAAAAATAAATAAAAATAAATCTTGAAGTGCATGGCAACCCGCTCCAGTACTCTTGCCTGGAAAATCCCATGGACGGAGGAGCCCGGTGGGCTGCAGTCCATGGGGTTGCGAAGACTCGGACATGACTGAGCAACTTCACTTTTCACTTTCATGCACTGGAGAAGGAAATGGCAACCCACTCCAGTGTTCCTGCCTGGAAAATCTCAGGGACAGGGGAGCAGCAGCAGCAGCAGCAAATGAGGCAGCTACACTCAGTCTTATGCAAACAAAGGTTTCTCAGAGAAAGAAATGCCTAAATTTAGGTTTCCGAAGGATAAGAGGAACCGGTCATTTTAAAGTGGAGAAAACTGAGATTTAGGGCACTTGGACAACTGTACTCCAGGTCACACAACCTGCAAGCAAGCGGTAGTATTGGGATTTGAATTCAGGTCAGTCCAATTCCAGGGCTCTTGCTTTTAACCATTACAGTTAGGCTGGAAAATAGGTTTTATCAAGACTGTCAATCCTGATAAATTGATGATGGCTTCCAGGAAGGCTGACGGTGAGGACTCAGACCTGGGCTGGGCTCAGCAGGAAAGAATGCCACAGTCAATTAGTGATGTCTGCCTCGGGTACAGAATAGGGGAGTGTATGTGTCCTGAATACATTTGCTGACCCTGCACTGCAGAGTACTGCCTCCAGGACTTAGCACAAAGAGGGACAGACCTGCAGAGCTGTTTCTTATTCATGGAAGATTGTCCCTGACTTTAAAGAACTTATAGCTCTATGGCATCAGTGGGCACCTATTATATGTGACTAGGAGGTAGTCAGTGACAGCTGAGGATGTTATGAGCTGATGAAGCATTCACTGAGAAAGGGAACGAAGTTTTCTTCAAAAAGTGTAGCTGCTGATTAAGTGTAACAGCGAAAAACAAACAACAATAAAGAACAATCTTATTGAACCTAAGCTTCAAAGTTTGTAGGGCAATTCACTTTCATTTTTTACTTCTGTTATTTCCATCAACATGGCAGATGTTGATATGATACAAAATGCCACCATTCGCAAGTAATGTGTCAAGTTGGCACTCTCGTGCCTAGGGGAAACTTAAATTTAGAAACGCCACCCAAAATGTATGCATCCAACATACCTAATGGCTCATCTGTGTAATAGTTTAGAAGTTGCTATCAGTCAGAGGGACTGAGAAAGTGGCTTTTTAGGCAAAGATGGTACTAAGTTAGTGCCAGTTTGCTTCACACATGGTTTATGGTGTTGGAAAGATGGTAGGTGAGCTCTTTGAAGGGTAATCAAATACTGCTTTCACAATGTATTTGTTAAACCAGTGTATGGATTGAAACAACAGTAACAACACAACAGCAGTAACTGGTTCTAATAATCAGAGGAAATCTGATGGGTACCATCAAGTCAGCGAGTCATGGGAAATGACTTCTGGATGAATTTCCTTTGCAAAAATTCTTTTTCACTTCTCCCTGTCTCAACTTCACACTGAAGTGTTATAAGAACACTTTTTATCCTTGAAATTAACAATTTTTTGAAGGGACTTGTGCCCTGGACATAGAGATCAAAAGGATAAGGTGACCTCCCCAAAATCCCAGGTCAGAGCTGTTGGCCGTGTGGGCATTTCTCCCCAGGTATTGTGAACATTCATCTCTCAGTAAAATCATGACTTGGACAACCCACGTGCCCCCATTATCAGAGGCTCACTTTGCGGTTATGGGCAGCCTTGGGTTTCATCATCTGAACAACTAGGGTGTAAGCCTCAGTGGTACCCTACCTCAGGGCTCTGCTTGCTGATAGAGCTCCCCTAATCCCCACCTGCAGTCATGAGGAACCGGCATCCCACTGGTCCTCCTCCCCCAAAGCATTTACACCAGAGATGATGGGGGAGCTTATCACTTTAAAGTTTATTTACCTTATCTCATATTGAAAGATGAGCTTTGACAGTACCGGGAATCAAAACATTTCTCTGCCCAAGTCCTGCTGACCAGTGCAGAATTCTGATTCATTTTACATTTTAAACATTATCTGAAACCTCAACAAGGAGAGAAAGAAGACAAGACAGCCGTCTGTGGAAAACAGGCTCTGGGGTGCAGGCTGATAAGGATTTCACCTTTAGATAATCACCTGGAGAATTGTAAGAAATGGACTCAATGTGCAGGGACTATGTATCTTCTATCTTAGCATCTTCTAAGGTACAAATCCCAACACGAAGAAGGTGCCCTGGAGACCAAGCCTGGGAGTCTCTAGTTTAGATTACATGTTTTGAAAGAGGAAGAGAACCATTTAAAGGTTCATACTGAATACACTGAGCCCTTAAGCTTCTCTTTTGCAGGGCTACTGATCCATTCATGGAGCAGCGAAATACCAAGTCAGTTTGGAGAAACTGCCTTATTGGCTGCGTGGTTGATTCACGTCCTTCACTCCTGGTTGGTTTTGTAGTATGTATCCCTAAAACACCCCTACTCAATGAGCAGTTCTGGTGCTGAAGCTTAGCTATGTGCTGTCATTGTCCAGCCTTCTCTCTTTAAGCCAGGTCCATGGCTGTTTTCTCCTTCATTCCATGGAGACAGACAGTGTAGTGCTTTGGGTGGAGCCCAGAGCTGAGGGCAGTAACAAGATCTGGTTTCCATATCTACTTCCAACACTGCCATCTTATATGACTTTGGACAAGTATCTTCCACCTCCCAGCAGCCCAGCGATCTGCAGTTAATGCAGGATTGGGCTTCCCTGGTGTCTCATACAGTAAACAATCGGCCCGCAACGTGGGATACTCAGGTTTGATCCCTGAGTCAGGAAAATCCCCTGGAGGAGGGATGGCAATCCACTCCAGTATTCCTGCCTGGAGAATCCTATGGACAGAGGAGCCTGGTGGGCTACAGCCCATGGCATTGCAAAGAGTTGGACATGACTGAGCAACTAACACTCGTCTCTAAGGAGTCTCAAAGGAGACTTTCCACCCTAACATTCTAGATCTTCAAGGGAGCTGGAATTCTGGATTCAACTGAAATTGGTGTAGCCAGAATTTGCCAGTTTTCTTCCTCTCTGGCATGAAGCATTGTGCTAGGCATCACAGGGGATATGCTTCTATCAGATCTCTCTCTCTGAACCACAGCACTCACAGGCAAGGGGCAAGTAGGAGAAAAAAACAAGTTTACAGTTATCTCCAGTCCACAGCAGAACATACTGTGTGCTATGAGCAAAGTACAAATGATTACAGGGTATAAAATAGGCAGAAATTGCATCTATTTACAAAAAGTCAGACTCACACTTCACTGCATTTCAGATGAGCCTTGTCAGGGAGGGAATTCAGACAGGACACAACTTAGTTTCTATAGCAACATTTACTGCAGGTCTTTTGTGCCAGCCACAGTTCTGAATACTTTGCACACAATAACCCTTTATTCCTCTCAGTCTTTTGAGATTGAGACAGTGATTGTTATTCCCATTTGGCACATGAAGAAACTGAGGCAAACACTGCTTAAGTAACAGGCCACAAAGAAAGGGGTATGTGTCAGGATTCAAACATAGGCAATCTGGTGGACAAGTCCCCATTGTCAACCTGATGGCTTTACTGATTGTGACACATGGAAACAGTTTCCATTGACTCTGGAAACTGGAGAATGAAGAAGATCTGACTGCAGAGATGAGCTCTGTGGCTGTGGGCAAGTCCTTTCATGCCTCTGGTCTCCCAATTTCTTACCTGTGAATAGCAGTGTTAATTAAGTACTAGTCTCACTGGATTGTCATGAGAATTCAGCAAAATGATGGATTTAAATTCAGCATTTGAATTTAAATATGATTTAAATGATACAAAGTTCTATATATTTTTATGTTTGTAAAGGCTTTTGATGTGGACCATTTTTATTTTTTAATTAATTAATTTATTTTTTTTTAGGGATTTAAAAAAAAAATTTTTTTATTAGTTTTGCCATACAATCACATGATATCACCATGGGTTTACATATGCTCCCCCTCCAGAACCCCCCTCCCTCCTCCCTCCCTCCTCCCTCCCCCCGGGAAATCTCGATGCACCAGCTCCGAGCATCAATCCTGGGCTGGCGATTGATTAGACATATGATAATTAACATGTTTCAATGCCATTCTCCCATATCATCCCACCCTTACCCTCATCCACAGAGTCCATGAGTCTGTCTTATACATCTGCATTCCTTTTGCTGTCTCGCATGCTGGGTTCTCGTTACCGTCTTTCTAAATACCATATATATGCATTAATATACTGTATTGTTGTTTTTGCTTCTGGCTTACTTCACTCTGGATAATGGGCTCCAGTTTCGTCCACCTGAGTAGAACTGATTCAAATGAATTTTTTTTTTTAATGCTGAGTAATACTAATGTGGACCATTTTTAAAGTCCTTGTTCAATTTGTTACAATATTGCCTCTGTTTTGTTTTGGTCTCAAGGTATGTGGGATTTTAGCTCCCTGACCAGGGATTGAACCAATCCCTTGCATTGGAAGGTGAAGTCTTAACCACTGGACTACCAGGAAAATTCCTATGTACTTTTTTTGAATTTTTTTATTTTCAATTGGAGGATAATTGCTTTACAATATTCCGCTGCTTTCTGCCACACATCGACATGAATCAGCCTTGGGTATACATAAGTCCCCTCCCTCTTGAACCTCCCTCCCATCTCCCACCCCATCCCACCCCTCTAGGTTGTCACAGAGCACCAGGTTGAGGTCCTTGTATTATTTACAACAAATTCTATATATTTTTAAATAATAGAAGAAAGCAGAAGGAGCAGCATGAAGAGAAGGTGGTAAAGTGCAAGGTATATATATTTAGGCATGTGTTTAGGGCAGAGTGATTATCCAGAGAGTCCCATGAGTAAGGGCTAGCTGATGGGTCAGGCCTGGGGTCTCTTCCTCAGAGTTGCACCTTGGGTAGTTTCCACTCAAAGCTTGACTTCATCTCATCTCTACTCTCTATGCTAGGCCTTGACTGTGCTCTCTAAAGTAGAGAGTGACCAGTGTAGTCCCTTTTCCTCATGGTTCGTACTGTTGAAGCTCATGCCCAGAATACCAACACAGTTCTCATCAGCATTTGAGTTCAGCCACAGCATTTGAATGAAAGGACTAAACCCTTAACCCTCAAAACTAATATGGGCATTGCCACATTAGTTTCAGCGGAATTAGCCCATGTAGGAGTGGCACTAAGGGACAATTCCAGCATAAGGAAATAGACTCATCTCAGGACTGTCTGTGTAGCAAGATGTGTTACCATCGTCTTCTCAGTACTGGCCAACGCAGTGCCTTCAGATGGTGTCCAGGTTACCATAGGAACTGGTGGTAAAGCTGAAGGGATACACTAAGAAAAGGGCACCAGCTTAAGGGATACTCAGTGGGAAATACACTGGGCTGGCATCAGAAGATCTGAGTTTGAGCGCTAGCATGACTGATTTTTGACTGATTGTCCTTAGAAACTGGAGGAGAAAATAGCAGCCCACTCCAGTATTCATGCCTGGAGACTCCTATGGACAGAAGAGCCTGGAGGGCTACAGTTCATGGGGTCGCCAAGAGTTGGACACGACTAAGCATGCATAAACAACCCTAGAAACATTATTTCCCCTCTCTGAGCTATTGTTTTCTGTAAAATGGCACAACTGATACAGGTGCTCCTTAAAGTATCTTGGAGTCTGAAAGCCCAGAAGCATGCAGGTTACTTTGAAGCAGAAACTTGACTAAAGCTATTCTTAGGCTCCCAACTAGAAGTTACACTTGATTTTGCAACTCCTCCTAACGGCAGAGGTCACATTTTCAGCTGCTTCTTGCTCCTATCTCTCTCAGCTATCAGATGCTGCTACAAAGCAACAACAATAATAACGTGACAACAGCAACTGTAGCAACAGACATCGTGGTAGACAGGAACTGTGCTAGCAATACATTTTCAACGCATTCCACTCCCAGAGCAACCCCACTGGGTGGGTATCGTCATTATTTCTGTAACACAGATGAAGAAGCAAAGCTTTCAGAGTTAATAATTAACTTGCCCAAGAGACAGAGTGGGGAACTGAGTCCAGTCTGTCCATGGCAAACCTTGTGTTCAGTGAGGACTCAACATAAGGGTATGAAGCTAAGTTCCCAGGTAGCCCTGGAGGCCACTTGCCTTTGAAAATTGATTTCTAAAGATTTTTTTCATAGGGATCAGAGCCCTTCTTCCTCAGGGAGAAGGAAGTCACTAACTCCAGAGTGAGAGAACAAGACAAGCAGTCCTTTCCCTAAAGGGAATCCTGATGATACATGAGTGGACAGGCCTCCATCGGAGAAGAGAAAATCAGAGGGAGAAAAGGAGCATGAGGAAAGAGCAATTACCCAGCTTCTTAGTGATCTGAGAGATACTCTGCACAAGGGTCCCTGACCTCTGCCTGATACTGTTCAGTGACTCTGACTGAGGGTGCGTGGAAAAGTACACCAGAATGTGTGGGTGTCCATGGAGGGGGAGTCACAGCTCACAGGTTAGACAGAATGAAGGAGCCAGCTGCGTGAACCAGCCTCACTTAGAAAGCATCTGCTCCCAAAGCCCTGTTAAGTGCCAAGCACACAGACCCATTCCTAAGACAGAGCCCCTGTGCTCCTTGTGTGAGACAGGAGACAAATCCAGGCTTGGCTGGCATTAACACCAGACGCTAAGTGCCATATGAAAGTCTAAACAACTTGCTTTGGGTGTAGAGTGGAGGGAGGATCCACTCCGCAGTTAACTCCAACACAAGGCGGAAAGTGCTACGCGCTCAACTGCAAGCACAGGCTGAGAGCTCTGGGAGCTCAGGGAGGGATGGGTGGATTCTGATGGGTTCACAGAGGAACGGTGGTGTTTGAGTGGAATCTTGAACTGAAATGAGTGGGAAAGAGCCGAGATGAAATTCCCTTGATTACAGATGTAATCCTGTGATTACAGATGCAATCCTCTGATTACAGAGGCACTGAACGTTATCTAGCTTATCTGGACAACACGTGACTATTCAGCCACTGCTGGATATTCAGACAACTTCCAGAATTAACTAAATGCATCTGCATACTCCTTGGCACTAGTCTTCATCCTGTGTGCATTTTCCCTCTCCCCAGACCCTTGCCTCACCACCACCTTTGTCTACTTCCGAATCACAGTTTTGCCTTTTGGGTTTGTGTTTTGGTGTTCTCGTCCATACAATGGGGTAAATAACTGGGTCTGGTTCTCTCACTTCTTCATGCAGTAAGATTCTTCACTGGAGGGTACACTCTTTGAGGTACTTTCAGATCCAGCAGTGAAGGCACTAGAGCCATTATCACAGTCAGCTTCCCAAGTAAAGCCCTGTCTTGCTCAGAGCCAAGTTTGCTATGTCTCCTGTTCATCACTATGCTACTGAGAATCAACAGAGGACACTGGAACCGCAGGAAACTAGAACCAAATATTCTGTTTTACCAAGGAGCACCACACAGGCCAGAGACAGGAAGACATTTGTCAAGTTTCTGTCGAGAGGCAGGCAGGGGGTGGGTCTGCGCACCAGCTCCTAAGTGTGGGAACTCAGGTCAGGGCACCCTGTATGACTTCCTGTGACCTCTGTGCCTTTGCTCTGCAGACCCGGGCTTTGCTAAGGTCAAAGACGCATTTCCTTCTCTCCCTTCCTCCCCCTCATCCTCTCTCCTGACTTTGGGTAAAGCTGGAAGGGGCAGCCCCCTTGAGGTCCATCTGGACACACACTTACCACTCCCACAAGCATCCTTGGATGCCGCTTACACACCACGTACTGACCTGGGGCCTCACAGCCTGGAGACCAGCTGACAGGAAGAGAGGCAGGAAGACTGGAAACACTTTAAACTGCCTGGGAATTAAAGTGAGAAGAAAGGTAGGCCCGCTTGTGATGACCAACATCATAGAGGATGATAAAAATGAGGAGACCTTAATGCTTGCCTTCGGCTCCCCTGAGATCAAGGCTATAAAGGCTTTTCGTCTCATGACGGCTCCAGCTGTTTGGTGGTGGTGCCCAGGCTGCGGGAGATTTCAAAGCAGCGCCTGGGCTCCAGAGGCAAGAAGGCTAAGTAGGATCCTGTGTCTGTCCTAGGCTCCCTCTCGAGAAGCCTTCACCCTTTCCTCTGAATATACAGAACATGCTATACTTCTACTTCAGAATTTATTTCATTTTCTCATGTCCAGTTTTTATTCATGCATCATGGGTCTGTCTTCCTCTTCACATTAGAACATTCCTCTTAAGATGCAGATGTAAGAACAGACTTGTAGACACAGCAAGGGAAAGAGAGGTGGCAGATGAATGGAGAGAGTACCACTGACATATATACACATATACCACATATGACTGTGGGCCACAGTCCGTGGGGTCGCAAGGAGTCAGACACAACTTAGCAACTAAACAACAAACTACAAGGCAATGAAGCGGTGAGGGGAGAAGCTTTGCCTAATTTCTCATATAAGGGAGGGCCAAGCTTTCCATTCAAATCTTCAGGGTGGAAGAGGTCCATCCTACCCACATTCAAAGCTGCCCCAGGCTTGCCTATCATGTCAAAGAAACAAAGCCAGCAGCTGTGGCACCATGGCCCAAACTGGTCTTGCCACCTCCTTACTTGCCTTGAGGGGAGGAGCAGGGGGAGTGGGCTATCCTAACCCAACAAAAACCAGGTGGGCGAGTAGGTACTGGCATGGCTGTAGTGCTGAGTAGGCATATGGGTACAAAGAAGGTCATTAGCATGATGCTCTAAAGTGTGTGTAGAAAGTATGGAGAAAAATAGAATCTGAAACATAGACATGGTTACTGGATGTAGTTAGTGGTAACAGAATGTAGAGCTGAAAATGACCGTGCCTGCATAGGACACGCCTATCCTCTCACAGCTGAGCAAACAAAATCCTTCACTTAAGAAGGGAAATAGTCCAGCTACTTGCTTATTCACTTGCTTGGCATGGACTGTACCGCTTAATGCCAAGGATGATGCTATATGCTGTGTATACAAGCTGAGCAAAAGGGGAAGAGGCCCCGCCCTCACAAACATACACCCTAAAAGAGGAACAGATAATCAACAAGCCAACAATCCATCAGATGCGGTGAAGTCTCTTGTGACCAACTTCTATTCAACCATGTCTCTGGATTGACCTGTATTCTCCATGATCTCCGTAAACCCCACACCTTCTGGACAGTAGCCTCTTCTCTGACCAGCCCCTATATTTCTGTTCCCATTAGCTTTGTTGGAGATAGACTAGGGATCCATTCCACTTGTTTCCAAACCTATTTATACTTCTGTGTTTTACTTAAATTTTTGCCATGTAACTAGAAGTTACGTAAAATATGAGTGCAAAAAGAAAGTTGCTTTACTTCACTGGAAAGTCAGTTACATGCTTTTGAAAGACTCAAAGATGAATCACTAAAAATATTATAATGTTATAATGCTAGGTGTAGGCAAGGAAACTATAAAAGATTGGCGGGGAGGAACACAAAAAAATTCTGTGCTTACATTTATGTTATGTCCTCAAGTTCCCACTACATCAAAAAGTTTGATGAATGCGTGTACACTTAAGTGTTTTAAGTTAGAAGAAAATCCTTGTGATAAATCATTTTCTGTAATTGCCCATTTTAACCATCTTTTCCAAATAATCTAATAGCAGCCCCTCATTGCATCAGATGAAACGGTTTCTGCTGCAATTACAACTTGAGTAAAGTGCTGGGAGGGAAACAGACTGAATGAGGTGACAAAGCACAGCAGATGACTTACTTAGGGTGGTCACTGAAAGATGCAAAGAAGCCAGCCAAACAAAAGTAGGAGAGAAGAGTTCTAGGTAGAAGAGACAGCCTAGCAGGGAGCCTCAGTATGTTGAAGGAGGTGCAACAGTGGAAAAGAGAAAGGGAGAGGATGAATGAATCTGTTCAGATTACCAGGGTTCAGACAAAAGGCGGACCCTGACAGGTCATGCAAGGCAATATAAACATTACTGACAGGGACTTCCCTGGTGGTCCAGTGGCTAAAGATTCCACTATCTCAGTGCGGGGGGCCCAGGTTTGATCTCTGTTCAGGGAACTAGGTCCCACATGCTGCAACAAAAGATCCCACAGGCCACAAGGAAGACCCGGCGCAGTCAAATAAATAAATATTAAAAAATTACTGAACACATGATGAGGACCCTCTCAAAGCTCAAGGGGACTATGTCAGGACCCCATTTCCATTTTCAAAAGAACATTCCGGCTGCTATGTGAAGAACGGATGAGGGTGAGAAAACAGAAAGAGAGTAAGATGGAGGCAGCGATGCAGGAAAGTGATAAAGAAAGCAGTAAATACAGCTATCCCTCAGTATCTGTGAAGGACTGGTTTCAAGACCCTCCTCAGATACCAGAATCCATGGATACTCAAGTCCTTATGTAAAAATGGCACAGTATCTGCATATAACCTATGTGCATCCTCCCATATACTTTAAAGCATCTACAGATTATTTATAACACCTGATGCAAGTAAACTCTAATTAAACTGTTATAAGCATAATGTAAGTGCTATGTAAACAGTTGTTGGCACATAGAAAATTCAGATTTGGCTTTTTGGAGCTTTCTCAATTCTTTTTTGCAAGTACTTTCAATCCACAGTTGGTTGGTCTGTGGATGTGGAACCCACAGGTACGAGAACGACTCTGTGCATGGTGAACAGTGACGCAGCACTAGGCTGCTGGGGGCTGGGGGTACAGTAGATACATCTGTGGCATCTTTAGAAGGACATATATCCATGTTTTCTCTTATCAATCAACCAGCATGACCAAACGTACAGCTAATTTTTTAAAGGTATTTATGATCCAATCTGGAGGAAGAGGAGAACCCAGAAGTAGGATAAACTGGTTTTCTTCTCCTAGTTTGATATTTATTGACTGTGCTACTTAAGGCAAGACTCTGAACCCTTGGAAGCTCATAATAATATCCTCTCCAGTCTATATTAAAGTTATGCAATCTGAATAAGATGATATACTACATCAATGTGTATACTACCCTTTACAGTGAATGTAAGGACTTGGATAATCTTGCAACTGGTAAGGCAGGTTTTATTGCCTTCACTTCACAGGTGAGAAAACCCAAATATATTCAACAGTTACTGAGCATCTACTCTATCAAGACCAGAGCTAGGCCCTGAGACTTTAAAAACAAATTAGACCCAGCCCCACCCTGTAGAAGTTCACAGTCTGATGAAGAGACAGACATGAAATTATAGAATATCAAGATAAGTACTAAGAAAGAAAGCACAGTAGAAGCTCAGAGGAAGGAACTCATTTTTCTGGAAGGGTTGGAAGACTTCCTACTGGAGTCAACATCTAACTGGGGCCTTGAAGGAAGTGTAGGAGTTTTTCAGGTGCTGAGGGGCGTTTGTAAGGAATGTTTACAGAGGTATGAAGACCTAGCCATGTGGTTGTGGTCTCCAGCATTCAGTGGGCTGTTAAGAGATGAGGCTGGGGGTGGATCAGGGCCACTGAGGCTCTCCCACATGGAGCCTTTTGGGTACATTACACCCAAGCAAAAAAAAAAAAAAAAATCTATTACAGTAGCTTCATGAGTATGTTTTCTCCAAATGCTCTCAGCAGTTCTGCATTGTATCTGTGCCTTTTACTCTCTCCTTCCTCACTTACTATTTTCCCCAGAATGAGTTTGAATCTCAGTCTCTCCCTTCCCACACACACTCCTGGATCTTAATTCAGGGGGCGCACACAAAGAGAATACCCCTAGTCAGTAAGAACTGCTATTATTCTCAGAATTTCTTTTAGAAATCAAGGAGTCTGGACTGTTTCTTAGCAGGAGCTATTTCATCCTATTTCATGGATGAAACATCAAAACTATTTCATGTTTTGAGAAACCTTGAAAGTGACTCAAATTTTGGAACAAAGGGAACTAAATACCAGGGAGTTGGTTTTGGAGGAGAGGCATCTCTGCAGAGAAGGAGGCTGGGCTTTTGCTAAAGAGTGTCAGTTGGAAATTGTCTAGGCGACCTGAGTTCTCATCCCTGAGCACAGCATGCTTTCATGCCTCAACATTCCCATCTGGAAAATGACAAATAAGAAAATGTGTAGTTTTAGAGGTGGAAGAGTGTTATAGCTAAATGAATCTCACTTTGTTTTTTTAAACAAATAAGGACATGAACTCCAGAGAGGGGGAATAACTTGCTAAAGGTCATACAGAGAATGGGCAGTTTGTTTGGTCATTCACTCATCCATTCCATTCGGCAAATGTGGGTGAGTCCCCGGTGCCAAGTACCTTGCTAGATGCCAGGACTAAAGCAGGAGATGAAATAATCATGATCTCTGCTGTGCTGGGAGAAATGAAATGACACCAATAAACAAAACGCTAAAGAGGATAATTAGAGACAGAGATAAGCTATGATGGAAATCAACACAGCACTGGTATAGAGAATAAAAGGGCAAAAGCACAGAGAAAGCCTCTCTGAAGAAATAACACTAAAGCAGAGACCTAAAGAATACAGACTCAGCCACTTGAAGAGGGTTTGGAAGAACTTTCTAGGGAGAATGGCATGTGCAAAAGCCCCAGGGCAAAAAAAAAGTTTGGACTGTTCTGAAAGGTGAAAGAAAGACTGGTGTGGGACATGGGCATGGCCTGGGTAGGAGATGTGGCAGGAGAGGTAGCTGTTGTTTAGCTGCTAAGTCATGTCTGACTCTTTGCAACTCCATGGACTGTAGCTTGCCAGGCTGCTCTGTCCATGGGTTTTCCCAGGCAAGAATACAGGAGTGGGTTGCCATTTCCTTCTCATGGGGAACTTCTCTATTCAAGGATAGAACCTACATCTCCTGCATCACAGGCAGATTCTTCACCACTGAGTCACCTGGGAAGCCCAAGGCGAGGTAGGCAGGGAGCTTAAAATTCAAAGTGCTGTTATTAATAAATTCTTGACTGACCTTCTTGTCCTTGTTGGACTCTACTGGTTGAGGGTTTGATTAAAATTCACTATTTTCAGAATGCTTTTCTGAGACCTGGATTAGACGAGCAGGAAAGAAAAAATAAGGTTGAGCTTTTCTTCTGTATCCACCTCTCGTCTTGTTCAGCTCAAGAATTCAGCCACGGGCAGAGTCAGGAATGAATTCAGATATCAAGTAAGGTAGAATTTGGTTCCTGGTGGTGTCATATAGTTTTGAGAGCTGGAACCTCTTGTTTCTATAGCCTTATCCCTCCTTCATTTTTGTCCTTCCCCACCTCAGTAGATATACCCTCGCTAGAAAATGAATTTCACTGATACAGGGCAACCTCAGGCAGTCATCTGCAGATTTTCATGAAGGTTTGCCTTGATGGACAAGTGCCAGTCAAGTTTATGGTGTGCAGTGCATTGGGCAGACTTGCCACTTGGCTTAGAAACACCTATTTATATGCATGATTTTCATAGGAGAGGAATAGCAAATGAGGAAATATTTTTCCCATTCATCCAGGGAACAGAATCAAGATATCAGAGGGTGAGTCTGGCTTCATTTCCTGAATGATTTACCTGGTGTTCCTTGCAGGGACTGTTCGTTCATGAACCAGCAGAAGATGCTGTGGAGCGGGAGGAGGTAGCCCCAGGTGGTGACTGGGCCAGAGGCAGAGGATGCTATGAGGCTGATCTCTTCAGGGACCCCTTCCCTTTGGCTAGCGTCTCACTCTCATTCCTTCTGCTCTAGTGGGTTTCCGTGCTAGTTCCCCAAGGCTGCAGAGGAGCAGAGCTAGACAGATGTAACCTCTACGTGGACTTTTGAGTTAACCTTACCTCCTACCCACAAATGAGGCTGAGTGAGCACATGCCCTAGCGCTGGTCTGCAGCCTTGACCTTGGCCCCAGAACTCGAAACCCAAGAATGACCAAAAACCCTGACCTCATCCTCAAATCCAAGTTCCAACCTTGTCCAGCCCCTCCCCCAGCCCTGGACCAAGCGCTCCTGCCTAAGCCCCTCTGTGTGCCTGAGCCTTGGCCTTGCAGGGCACAGCCACAGTGATGTGCATCCCCTTTTACGGAAGCCTCTGAAAGCCCCTCACCTCTCTAGGCCCAGGTCTCCCTTGCCAGAGTCACTGCAGAAAAACCACAAGATGTGGAAAGGAAGACATGGGTTCACACCTGTGTCCCTGGTTCCTCACCTGTATGTGGGCTCGAGGGTCATAAATCCTGCCTACCTGCCCCACTGGGTAGTCTCAAGAGGTAGTGGATGTGAGAGATTTAAAGCTCATATAACGCACTGTGAACTATTACTACCTCTCTCAAAATGTCAACATTTCAGCCTTCTTGCTGTCCAGCAGCAGAAGCCCACAGAGTAGGAGCTGGCCACAGACCAAATCTAGCACAATGCCCGCTTTTGTAAATAAAGGTTCACATGGTCAATAAAGTTGCACGCTCATTTTATGTACCTATTGTCCTTGGCTGTTTTCGTGCTTCCAAAGCATCATAGAACAGTTGCAGCAGAGACCGTAGGGCCCACCAAGCCTAAGATACTCTCTGTTCCTTTGCAGAAAAAGTTGCTGTCGCCCGGCACAGAGGAGCAGAGCAGTGGCTCTGAAGCTAGCATGCCTCTGTTTAGAGGCTGAATCTTCTACTTGGTGGCTATGTGACCTTGGGCAAGTAAATTAGCCCCAGTTGTTTTTTTTTCTTCATAAAATGGCAATAAGAACTGAATCCCTCTACACGAGTGAAACGGCAGTAAATGAGGAATTCGTAGAAAGCAGGTAGCAGAGTCCCTGGCGTACAGTAAGCGTTCAGTGTTGCCTGGTACTATTATCAGGGAAATGAGAGCTCTGGTTTGTGATGACAGACCTTCTGGGGACCAAAGTTAATATGGTTCAAGGCACAGGGGAGGGGAACCGACCTGGATTCATATCTCAACTCTGTCACTTATCACACAAATGACTTGTGAGAAATTAATTAAACTTCTTGAGCTTCAGCTTCTTCATGCATGAAATAGAACAAAAAAAATTATAAGGTTGTTGTGGGAAGTAAATGATAGTGCTTAGACCAGGATTTGGTGCATAGTAAACACTCAACAGGGGACAGAACTACAATAATAAATAAGATGAAGAACAGTATTTTTCCCCAAGTAGGGACAGCCACCCAGAACAGACAGATAGTGAGAAGTCTCCAGTATGCCACCATCTTCAGGAGGTTCTAGATGTGGCTAGTGGTGACCTTGCGATCAGGTTTTGCATACTCCAAGCGCACATTTAAATTCTACAGACTTCAAAGTGGAGTCAGGCAGACAGACATCTTTTAGGAGACTGTTCTCTAGGTTAAAAGGCCCTCAAGACCAAGTACCTTTCACCACTAACAATCTATTATCCTACAATGGTTCTTGGGTTAAGTGAGAGGCAAGGAGAACAGCACGTGTGTGTGTGTGTGTGTGTGTGTGTGTGTGTGTGTGTGTGTGTGTG
>ML661892.1:3247146-3334868 GCA_007570785.1 Antilocapra americana | reverse complement strand
GTGTGTGTGTGTGTGTGTGTGTGTGTGTGTGTGTGTGTGTGTGTGTGTTTATATGAACTATCTCTGAAAGATCTTCTGCCCATAATACCAAATGGTTGCCTGGTTTACTATGCAAGGGTGAAAATGCCCTCGTTTTGAATCCTTTAGAAAACCTAAGGGTTGTCATGTAATGGGATGTAAATCTTCTTGCCTAGGGAGCACTGGCTAAGGAGACTGTTGCAGGTGGAATATATTAAGGGTGGCTGGGTTTTGGACCCCAGCCGAGGAGCATATCTCTCCTTCTCTGTTGGTCTAAGATAACAGGGAATGACAGAGTTCAGTGGGCTGAAGCAGGGGGAATTTGGACCAAGGGTGGGGGCATAATGGATATTCCTCAAGTTCATGGTTGCTGGATGGCCATCTTAATTTAGAAGACTGTGAAACAAAGCAATATCACCAAGCATTTATGGTTATTCCCTGTCCAGCTGTATATAGGACATATCACATTGAACATGCCGAGAAAAATCACAGAGTTGAAAGGCTTCCACTTTCAAGAGAGCTTACACCTCAATTGTGGGTAAAAGATATACATACACAAAAAGTCATTTGATAATACAAAGAAAAATAATAAGTCTACCCAATGTAAGAAATGCCATGGAAGCAAGTTTAGGTCAGTTGTCAAAAACAGTATCAAGTACTATAAGTGAATGATATGCATTTATTCATTCAATCAGTCTTCATTCTCTCATTTACCAGAAATACTGTGTACTCATTGTGTGATGCCCTCTAAGGGTTGTAAAGAAAAAGAAGAGCTTATGAAAGCGGAGGCATCATCTATCTTATTCACCACTCTGTTGCACAGCGTCTAACCCATAGGAGAGAGGCAATAATGACTGAAATAGGTAGACGTGGTGTTTAGATGATTGTGACACTTATGGAGCTCCTAATATGGTCTTAGACTTTGACTTGTATTATAAAATACTAGCAAATAGAAATGTAGTAGCCATCAGTTGGTTTGATATGCCTGACATCCATCTTCTCTCTGTCCACCACACATTCATTTTCCTTTGGCTGATACCTTCTTAATAAGATGGTTACCTAATCTTAGGGAGATAATTAGCTAGTTTCTCTGTCTTCCCTTGACCAAGGGATGACTCCTACTCTGAAAAAGGCCCGTCTGGAGCTGTGTGGAGTAGGGATCACAAATGGCTTAAGCAATGGTGATACTCTGAAGACACCATCTATGAAATTCTCATACCTAGATTCCCCAATCTCCTGCAATTCCCAACTGTCTAAGGTTCAGACTTTGAGCTGGTGGTCCCCCCTCCTTTCTTCTTTTGTCTTCAGTTAGGATACATTAATTTCTGTCCTTGCAATCAAATAGCTCAAACTAGTAAAGCATGAGGGCTGCATAAAAACTGATAAGAGGCATACATTTCTGTGGACATTTAAGAGAGGGATGGAGACTTTTATAGACTACAGTTAGGAAAAGGGAAGCATGAGAGCTTCATGGAAGAGGTGGCATTTAAGCTGAACCTTTAAAGATTGGAAAGAATTTGTAGAGGGAAACAGTAGAAGTCAGGAAGTCTGTACAGGCTGGAACAAGAACATGAGCAAAGGCCCAGAACCTAAAGCAAGCCTAGAAACATCCAAGAGGAGCAGTATCCACATTCAAACCCCATGAACTCATTGGTCCATGTTTGTAGCCCCATTACACTTAAGTCAGATTACCTTTTCCCATTTTGCACTGGATCAGAACCAGCTTTCCCTCCACTGTGTCTGTTCTACATTGCCTTTATCTATAGGATGTCAGAGCTGAGGGCTCAGTTAAAATCAGACTAGACTATCTCTGAACAAGGTGATGTTCTAGAGCTCGCAAGTACCTGAGCCACACATGAAGTGCTATGCACCTTAAGGGAGCATTAAGTTTACTCAGAAAGTATTATATGTGCTCCTTCACCTCCGTTTCTACTGCTTTTATCCTTTGGCCTGCACTGCATGTACCCTGGCCTTCTTTTTATTTCTCAGTTTTACCAATATTTTCCTGAACCTCATTACGAGCCTTTGTACTTCCTGTTGCTTCCACCTGAAACTGTTTTCCTGGCCCTCTGCCTGGCCGGCTCCTCCATATGATTGTCTCAGCTCAAAGGTTACTGCCACAGAGAGGGTCTCTTTCACCCTTGTATGTAAGCAGCCCCATCAGTCACACTCCCAGAATCTCATATTATCGCCTTCCTAACATTTATCAGATCCTAACAGTCTTACTGACATGTGTATCATCTCTCTCCCCTCTCTAGATCCTAAGCTCCATGATGGAAGGTTTTCAGTGTTGTATCCCCCGGCACCCCCACTGTCTGACATATACCATGTGCCCAGTAAACATCTGTCGGAAGAGTGGACGAGTAGTTAGATAGAAGAAAGATGGAAAGAAGAAAGAGAAAATCCTTGTCTATAGAACTACACATTTTCAGGGAGCACAAATGTTTTATTAGAGGTACTCCACACACACACACACGCACACAGCACTGACTTAGTAGAAACTCCATTGTCCAGATGGGGAAAATGCAGCTCAGAGAAGGAAAGGGGCTTGTTCATAGTCCCAGATTTGTTTTTCTGTGTTTACTTTTCCAGAACCAGGTCAGGCACCTGAAGAGCGTTCCCACAGAACCTACGATCTCTCCATCCATTTGTCCTTCCCCTGCCCCTGGTTTCATATGTCAGCCCACAAGGTGAATCTAATTCCAGGACCAGTGAGCCCAGCCTGTAACCAATTCTTAGCCTCATATACCATGTCACATCTCATTGACTTTCAGTGCGTGGTAATTAATACTCATGTTTCATAATAAATACACAAGTCTGAGCAGGGGAGGAGGCCTCCTCTTCTCCATCTCCCTCTGTTGCCCGGTCCCACCTGGGCTCCAGGCCTAGGTGAAGAGACTCTCTAGGAAGCTGAGAGGAACCCAAAGTCAAAGTATATGCAACATGGACACATGACTCAGGGGCTTAACTCTGCTAGTCCTGGCCAGGCCCTTGGCAGCCTGGTTACCCACCCCCATCTCCAACTCTGGTGCATCCCTGTCTCAGTTGTACTGGCTTTTCTGGACTTTCTCTAAGGCCCCTTCCTCTCTCTCACCTCATTGCCTTTGAATAAATCGGTCCCTCTTCCTGGATATTGGCACAGGCACTTAGCACCATGACCCCCTGAAGTAAGTACTCAGTAAACACTAACTATCATGATAGTTACAATCATTTGTTCTATATTTAATACTTATTCCTTTCTCAAAATATCCTTTCTTTCCCTTAATTTAAAACCTATTGAACACTGTCTAAGCTCTGAGAAGGCAGAAGACACGCCAGTCTTGTGTTATCCCTGCTTCCCAGTTTCCTGGTGCTCAATAAGTATTTGTTGACTTAACAAATGAACAATAAGGCTTTATCTAGTAAATGTCAGAGAAGTCCTAGACATGTCTCAGAATCCTAAATAATTGCTGTTTAAAGGAGATGAGGACGATTTATATCTATTATGGTAATTCACTACATATGATCATCAGATCTTGGATGTAAGAAAGTGTAAGGGAATGGAGGGGCACTCTCATTGTCTGAAAGACAGAAATAAAGCACCTTTGATGTCACAAGGTTAGAGTCAGATCAAGAATGTCATTTCTACCCGTAAGGATAGGATTATTCAAGGAGCACGGTGAGTGTCTAAAGTCCCTGCACACACACTCACACACTTTCCATCTCCTTCCCCCTGAATGGAGCCACCCTGTCACCTCATTAACCATCATTTACAATGAGGCTGCCACATTTCCAGGGACTGCAGCCAGGAGCCAAGGAGAAATGTCGGTGTGAGAGGCCTTAAATGAAGTGACAATAAAAAAGGAGTTGCTAATACCAGGAGATCCCTCCCTGGGAGAGAGCTGTCAGGAAGAGTGCCCACAGCTGGGAGATTTATTGATACTAAGTGGATGGTGCCTTAACCAGAAGTGATTATCAAAGAGGTTTGAGCCGAGTAAGGATGGAATTGGACAGCCTGCACCTTGCAGAGCGGGGGTTTTCCTGCCCTTGCCAGGGCTTGCCCTCCTACCTCCCCAAGAGGGAATTCCTGGCCTCGTTTTTACTCGCTCTGATTGTTGGCCGCATTCTGCTGCAGAATCTTTTGGAGGCAGGGACCTCGGAATCTGACACTCTGGCGGGGTTCCCTGGATGTATGATGGCTTTTCTTTTGGCCAGGTCTTTGCTGCTGTTCTTCCTTCCACCTGGAATACTCTTTATGCACAAGCAACTGCACCCTACCCTCACCCCCTGCCACACACCCCTTCTTCTGGCTGATCTCTCTGGTGATCTTTCAGGGTCAAAGCTGGTGCTTCTCGGAAGCCTTCTCTGAGGTTCAGTGCCCCTGCCTGAACCCTGACCTCATCCCTTCCACAGCACTCACATGAAGTGTAACTGACTAGTTCAATCCCAGCCTTTCCCATTTTCCAGGCAATGGTCCTTGAGGCTGGACCTTGCTGATTTCACCACTGCATGTCCAGTGCCTAACAGAGTCTCACGAGTGGTAGAAGTGAGAAGTGAGAAGTGGATGGACGGGCGGATGGACCAACAGAAGAACAGATGTGTGTGTGTGTGTGCTCTGCATGATACCCAGGGACCACAGGCGGATGAACTGACCACCACCCAGTTTCATTTCGCTTTAATATCAATAGATCCTAATGCAGTAATGCCTCTTGATCTGGTATCAGGGGAAGACAATGTGCTACAGGAGAGGATTTTCTAGAAACTGAAGCTGTCCTCTATGCCATGACTATCTCCTCCCAGTATTATAGGAGGGACGGAAGGGGTGTCATATCACAGAAATCAAAAGTTCACCAGATCTCAATTTTGTCTTATGCTGGTCTTGGACTTGTCCTTCCCAATGTGTAACCTAACTCACAGGATGAAAGAAGTCATTGCCAGGGAATATCTTTGGCATGAGTCTGGTACTTCATAAGTGCTCAAACAACAGCTCTTTTTTTTTTATATTTTGTCCTACCTTCTTTCGAAGACAATGGGCTGCCTTTCTGGGTACCTGATGTCCTCTGCCAGCATTCAGAAGTTGTTTTGTGGAGTTTGCTCGGCTTTTAAATGTTCTTTCGGTGTATTTGTTGGGAAGAAAGTGGTCTCCCCGTCCTACTCCTCTGCCATCTTCAGAACTGATCCAAAACATCAGCTCTTAATTCCTACTATCAGAGGCACTATATACACCACTGCTGTCTTAAATGGAGAATACACACATAGTCCTGCCTCCTCGGATTTTCCATCAGCCTGAAAATCTGACCGACTAGTAGACCACAGGGTCCTCAGGCTGCTTTCCGATATCCCCATTTCTCCTCGGGCTCACTGTATCTAGTGACACAGGGTCTACCTCTAGCCCACTTTCTGACTGGCCTTCACTCATCTACTCTCTAAAAGTGAAAAGTGTTAGTCGCTCAGTCACGTCTGATTCTTTGCGACACCATGGACTGTAGCCCCCCAGGCTCCTCTGTCCATGGTATTCTCCAGGCAAGAATACTGGAATGGTTTGCTATTTCTTTCTCCTAGGTAACTAACTCACCAATCACACTAAAAATTGTATCTTAAATATAACTCAAGACTCTGAATGCATCTGGATTTAGTGCCAGGATTCTATTACAATCAGATTTAAGTACTCAGAACCTTTATCTGATTTCTAGGTTTGAAAAACTACACTGGAGTTTGCTAAAAGTTTGACTAGCAAATAGACAAAGTATGCTCAATCAGTTAATATTTTTCAACTAGTTTGACTAGAAAGTAGACAGTAAGAGCCTGAAGGAACATTTATTATGAAGTCTGAAGCCACCAATTTACAGATGGGAGACTGAGACCCAGGGAGAGCCTGGGGTTGGTCCAAGGTCACATAGTCCTGTGTTGTGACAAAAACCAAAAAGATAATCCTCTAGTTTTCTGGCATCCAGTCTAGTACTTTTTCTCAAGACCAAGTTATCTTTTTTAATTGAATATTTACTGTGACAAATTTAAGGAAATGCACTACAACTAATTATATTTCTGAACATTAAACCAACTATGCAGTATCCCACAGGCCCTGGGCCCACAAAGTCTTAGTCTCAGTCTCTCACTGTCCCTTTCTCTGTTGCTGCTCAGGCTTAGAAGAAATAATGAGCCAGATTGAAGATCCGATGCTGTACAAGTCTGGGGCCAGGGTCCACTCAGGTATATCCAGAAGGCTGCCTCCAAGCCATTTTCTCTTAGGGAGAAGTGGGCAAATGTACCCTCTGAGCCTTAGAGGATAATATATTCAGTTCAAGGGGGGTAAAAAGACTTGCAAAAGGCAAAAATAGGAAGATAATTTAAGAAGGGAAAATATTCTGGCCTCTGTGAGTATAAAGATTCTATCGTGCTTACCTGTGCCCATTTCTTCCATCCCATCTCATCCTTTCCTATTCCACTTCTAAAGTTCCAGCAAGAAACAGTGGCTACAAGGGCCCTAGAGCCCCAAGGAAAGGTGCAAAACCAAGTAGGTAATGTCAGGGAATGGACTGGAACGTGAGATTTATATCCCACTGGATAATATTTCATTTCAGCAAGGAAAAGAACCTAAAAATACTGCAGAGAGCATATTATAATATTTTAATGGGGTTTATGTGCTCCTCATATACACTTCACCCAGTAAGATGGATTGTGCTTTTTGACAAATCTATATTTAACATGAGGAGAATAATATACAATGTATGCTTCCTGGTGGAGAAATCCATATTTATGGAAGTCGTGATTCTGACAATTACAACAGACATTTAAAGACAGTGCCTATTGTCAGCTGCAAACAGATGGAGTGGCCTCATTGGGGCAAAAGAGAAAGTAGTGTGAGCAGTAAAGGATAAATAGCTAATAGAGGAAACATCAACCCAGGACAGAGGAGGAGGAAGAGGTCCAGGGTGACCCACCAGCTCCTCCTCATCCCTTACTGCAGGCCATGTGACCCTCTCATCAGCACTCATCTACTATGTCCCGGGTATGATGCTGGCTTTGGGGCATAAATGAGGCCCCTGCTTTTCAGGAATTAACATTGACCTGAGCAGTCACAGGTACATACAAGCAAAAAAAGAGAAAAAGAATACTATTTCAAATAATCATCATTCAAGTATGAAAGATACAATGGGAGATGTGATGGAGATTTATAGGGGGTTGAGGGGAGGATGGAACAACCATCTAGAAGAGTGGATGACGGAAGGCCAGTCCAGGCGGGAGAGATGTGAGCTGGGGCACAACCGCTGACAAGCAGTGGGCACTGCAGAGACGGAAGGGGAGGGCGCTGCGGGTGGAGGCAGCCCAGCTAGGGCAGAAGGGGCGAGGAGGCCAGAGGGGCAAAACAAAGGCCAGTGTGGCTGGAGCAGGGAGCAAGGACAGGCCGTGAGCCAGGGGGCACAAAGAAGAGGACACTCCGGCTCTGAGTCACCGTCATTTTCCCTCTGTGCAATGGGGAACCTCAAAACTTTTGAGAGGTTTTGTACACAAGAAAGGGCAGACAATGTGTTTTGTTTTGTTCAGTTGAAAGGATCCCTTGGGTTTCTAGGTGGAGGATGGCTATCACTACTGAAAACTAAACGTCATAGAGCTGGAGTTCATGAGGGCCACCTTCAGACACCAAGAGGGCCACAGAGTAGGTCAAGAGCAGGCATGTGGGGCTCTGGTTTCAGAGAATGGTCAGTCAATGGACCAGGCACCTTGAGAAGCACGAGTACTCAGTAACTCAGTATGCAAGCAGATATTACGAGTTTGGGATTAACATAAACATACTACTATACACAAAATAGGTTATCAATCAGGATCGACTGTATAGAACAGGGAACTGTACTCAACATTCTGTAATAACCTATATGGGAAAAGAATTTAAAGAAGAATCAGTCACTTTGCTGTACATCTGAAACTAACACACCCCTGCAAATCAACTACAGTCCAATAAAAAATAAAAATTAAATTAAAAAACATATACAAACATACAAAATAAAGGGCACCTGCTAGGTTTCCTTAGATGATACACTGGGTTACACTGAACGTTAAACAGATGACTTGTATGGCTCCATTACAATCTTTAAAAGAAGATCTTGCAGAGGCATGAAGGGAAGATCTAGGAAGTAGCTGAGAACTGAGACTTGGTAGGCAACTAGGTCCTAGGAGCTAATGGCATTCTTCAGTTCAGCCTGACCCAGTATATCAATTATGTGTTAAAATGTATTCACCAACAAAGGGCCCTGGGAGTGTTTGAATTTGACAAAAATCTGGATTTTTTGGAACAGGATTCCTCTCAATCTTTTATGTGGCTAGTATGTAGCATGAAACTGCAAAAGGAGGATAGGGTTTACAGCATTTCCAAAATGTGTTTGTGCAAAGAAGTCTTTTCTTTTTTAAGGAGTGCTTTGTGGTATTCATATTTCATGGCACACATTTGGGCACTGCTCATGGAGCATAGTTTGAGCGCCCATCTACAAAGGCAGTGGGGGGTCATGAAAGCAGGTGATATGGTCAAGAGAGCAGAGCATCTAAGAACATCAGCTTTTTCATCTTAAAATAAAACTGATAATACCAAAGTCACAGGGTTGTGATGAGAAATGAACAGCCTAACATATACAGCAAAGCACCCTAAAATACTGTCACTGTGATGAGAATGACTTGTCTGCCTCACCATCCATATCAGGACAGTAATTTGGGGGCACTGGGGTTGGCATTACAGTTGGTCACTTGACTGGGGCAAAGTCTAGGAACCCTGTATCACATATTAAAATGAAGTTTCATTGCTGAGTGACCTGAACTTGGTCCCATAACTTTGGTCTTTTGTACCATTATAGTCTAACCAGCAGTCTAACCGAACACCAACCGGTATTGGTAACTTAACTGGGATCTTACAAAATGACTCCTGTGGGGATATTCACACAGCTAAGCTATTACTGTGGCTGATACACCAGGGGGCCTGAAAAATCAGCTAGCAGGATGTACAAACACAAGATGAACATCAGCAGAGAAATGTACACTGAAAGCTAAGGGTAGACTGGGAAAATCAACACTTGTTTTCTTAAACGTGCATCAACAGCAAGCTGACAGACTTTCTTCCTGCGGCATCTTATTATGCCTTGCCTTGAAGTGATGGGCAGTGCCATAGAAAGATTATTAGATTGGGCTCAAGATACCTGCCTAACTCAGATACGGTCTATCTGTGATACCTTGGACATGTTCATTACCTTTCTAAGCCTTGATTTCTTCCTTTAAAAACTTACCTAGTCATTCTTTTCCTACCTTAATAAGGTTGTTGTACAGATAACATGAAAGAACATACAAAACTGCACTGTATACATTTATAATGAATAATCATGACAACTCTTGGCATGGAAATGGCATCTAATAAAGACTGGCTCAACAGATGGATGGGTGGGTTGGACAGATGAATGAGTGAATGGATGCACAGATGGGTAAAATAGAATGGACAGTTAGACAGGTTGGCAGGTTGAAAGGATGGAGGGATAGATTGCCTGAGTGGGTAGATGGCTATCTAGATAATAGAAGAATGATGAGTTGGATGGATAGGCTAGTGGATGAAATAGTTTTAGAGCCACTGACAGCACATTTGCAGCATCTTCTTCTATTCATTAATTTCTCTCTTCTCCTTTTCCAGTCTGTTCCCAGTTCTCTAAAGGAGTCTATGCCATCTTTGGGTTTTATGAACGGAGAACTGTCAACATGCTGACCTCCTTCTGCGGGGCCCTCCACGTCTGCTTCATTACACCAAGCTTTCCCGTTGACACATCCAACCAGTTTGTCCTCCAGCTGCGCCCCGAGCTGCAGGATGCCCTCATCAGTATCATCGACCATTACAAGTGGCAAAAATTTGTCTACATTTATGATGCTGACCGGGGTAAGCCAGGGGGTAGGGGAGGGAGACGTTGAAGGGATGGAAAGAAAATTACCAACAGGAAGAAGAATGGGGCCTCCCTGCTTTCTTGAAAGCAGGGAAGAATCATCCAGAAATTCTTTATGTCTGTGGACTGATTTTTCAGTAGCTAATCTGTAACTCACTGTGTGGAAACACATCCTTGGAGAGAATAACCTTTTAACACACCATGTCACTCTACAGCTCTCAAAGCTTCCATTGTTCCTGAACCTAGACTCAACATCCAAGGACCTTAGCTGACTGGCTCAGGGCTCAGGGCTCAGGGCTCATGGCATGGCTTTGAGGAGCATATGGAGTCAACAAGACCTGGATCTGAATTCCATGTTCCTTCCTCTCCAGCTGTCTGACTTTAGGCAAGCTCTCTCTGCCTCAGTTTGATCACTTCTGTAATGGGAATAAAATTCTCTATTCCTTCATTTTTTCGTCTCTATAATGAAGATACAGCCAGTCTCTATCTCACGAAATTGTGAGGACTGAATGACAAAATAACTAGATGGGGCTTGTATGGTGCCAACAACACAATCAATGCAGAGTCTTTTATACATGTTAACCTCTATCAGCATCATCACCAGCATCACCATCAATCCTCCCAGACCTTAATAATTCTGCCTCCACCTAAATTTCGAGTTTTCCATTCCATTTTCTAAATGTGTCCAGTATTTGTTTTTCTTCTCTACATCTTGAATCAGAGGATTCTAGCTTCTGGGGAGCACTTCTCTTTTCAAATCTACACATGCAAACTATTCCTTTCTTTTACAACCTAGAACACCACTTTCTCTATTTCCTGACCTTCTAAATGGAAACTCTCTTCTTTTCTCTAACTCCTGTGATAGTTGTATTATACTATCCTACCATTCTGTTATACTCAATGGTCCAAAAAGAACTTAACCATTATTGGTGTGAATAAACCAGTGGATCGTTCAAGGTCTGGAAAGTGAGGCACGGGAATTCTGCCTTGTTTAAAATGAGAGGTTTTATAGGGAGTTGCCTTTAGAGAGGCTTAGAATATTTTTAAATAGAAGAGTGGCTGGAGAAATGTTTTTTCAGGAAGAGTTAGGCAGGCGTTATTTAAGGAGAATTAGCTGGCAGGGGAGGCCAGAAGCACTCTATTTGCTTTGATTTTTTTCTTTTCTTTCCTTATTTTGATGATGTCCCTTCTCAGACAAGCAGGCATTATAAGGATGACCTGCAGAATGGCTGTTTCAGGACAACTTTGCAGCATAAATAGAGCTTCCCTGGTGGCTCAGATGGTATAGCATCTGCCTGCAATGCAGGAGACCCAGGTTCAATCCCTGGGTCGGATCCCCTGGAGAAGGAAATGGCAATCCACTACAGTACTCTTGCCTGGAAAATTCCATGGAGTGAGGAGCCTGCTAGGCTACAGTCCATGGGGTTGCCAAGAGTCGGACATGACTGAGCAACTTCACTTTTGCAGCATAATGAGGCTTGAGGCCTAGAAGTGGCAAAGCCATAAAAATGTCACTTTCATTAGAGGATCATCTCCGGGGTTAAATCAGCAAAAAGTGCCCAGACTCTTAAAGGGGTCCACCTACCTCACAACTGTGAGCTCAGAGTTCTGCCATTTGCTAGCTATGTGACCTTGGGCCAATGACTAAGTCTCTCTGAACCTCCATTTCCACATATGTGAAACATGGACAACAATGGTACCTACCTTACAGAACTAAGTGAGTTGAAGACAGGAAAGCTATTGGAGCAATGGCAGACACATAATAATCTTTCAGTAAATGTGAGGCTTAAGAATACCAACCTTTAAGTTAAATAAAATACATAAAGCAAGCAAAAAAGAAAAAACAGAATCAATCTACAGATGATTCTTTATGCTGGGCACCATATTGGTCACTATCAGAGAGATGAGCAATGTTATACAGAAACAGAAATGATATGCGTGCACAAGACAGATTAATAACGCACAGTAAAATAACAATTTGTTGCAGGCAGAATTATGACTTCCCCCTTCTTCCCCCACAAAGACACCCATACTCTAATTCCTGGAACCCCTGAATATGTTATGTTAAATGCAAAAGTCATAAAGGTTACAGATGGAATTTACATTGTTAATCAATTGACCTTAAAACAGACAGATTATCCTGGATTATTTGGGTGAGCTCAGTGTAATCAAAAGCATCCTTAAGCATGTAAGTTGGAGGCAGAAGAGTCAGTATGAGTATGACATAAGAGACTCAACCAGTCACTACTGGTTTTTAAGATGGAAGAGGCTATAAACCAAGGAAAGCAGGTATCCTCTAGAAGCAGAAAAAGCAATAAAAATTTCCCCTCCTAGTACCTCCAGAAAATAACACAACCTTGACAATAACTTGAACTTAACCCCATGAGATTCATTTCCAACATTTGACTTCTGACAGTTTAAGATGATAAACATTTTATTTGAAGCCACTAAATTTGCAATAATTTGTCACAGCCACAGTAGGAAACTAATACACCATCTATGTCCCAAAGATGAAACAAAACAGTATTAAGTCATGGATTCCTCTATCATTTAGCTGTAAATCAGAAGAGAGTAGCTTAACTCAGTACACGGTGATCGAATACCTACTGTGTGAGAGGCAAAGTGCTAGGACTTGAGACACACTATACATTAGTAAATGTGGTTGACAGTTATCAGGTGCTGTTTAGCTATCAGATCAACACATTTAACAAGTAGTTACTAAAGGCCAAATAGCAATCAATATTTATAAAACCACTGCCATGTTTGAGACACTCTCATTCAATCCTCATGATAACACTGTGAGGTGGGCGTTATTAACATCACCATTTTACCACTGAAGACACTAAAGTTTCACAAGGTGAATCAATCCATACAAGATCATTTAACCAAGTATATTGTAGCATTAGAATTGAAGCTTCAGATTACACTTTTAATCACTAACTCTACTGCGTCCTACGTTCTGCAAACAGAAACACAAAACAAACACAGAGCCTGCCCACCCCAGCTCAAAGTGGCATAGAGCAAGCTGGAGCTGAGTTTAGAGGAGGAGTGGGGAGGGTGGGGGTAATTTCTGTGGATTCTGACTGCCACCCCTCTGTCCTACTCACCCCACCTCCAGGTCTGTCTGTCCTGCAGAAAGTCCTGGACACAGCTGCTGAGAAGAACTGGCAGGTGACAGCTGTCAACATTTTGACAACCACGGAGGAGGGTTACCGGATGCTCTTCCAGGACCTGGAGAAGAAAAAGGAGCGGCTGGTGGTGGTGGACTGTGAATCGGAACGCCTCAATGCTATCCTGGGCCAGGTAGTGAGTGCAGCGAAGGTGCCCTCAGGGTGGGTGTGGGGGATGGTTCCAGAGGACGGGATGACCTCTGGCCCTCGGAGTTACGAAGAGAGTTATTGACTAGGCGAAACCACAGGCTGTTACTCACATCCTGTAACTAATACAATTTAACTCTGAAACATTATGAAATAGTACAGAGTAGGAGCCATCACCTAGGGCTTCTCATGGTTCTCAGACCAGCTAACCAAAAACTTAACCTCAGGTGCTTCCTTTTCTTGTTAAAAAGAAAAATGAATTGCACTTTAGAGTTTGTGAAGTGTTATTGGCACATCCTTAGAGCCGGATTCCTGGGTTTGGCTCTGCATTCTGTCACCCACTGATTCAGCATTTGCTTTCTCATCCATTTGGCCCACTGACCCATTTTGAGTCTAGGGAGGCACCGAGTACCTCCCTTTACTCTTTCCTGGAAGACACACTAGTGTCTGAAAGATGAATTCATTGATTGTCCATTCTAAGAAATTATATTGAAACCTCAACAGTCTTTAGCCAGATGTCTCTAAGTCATGGTTCCGCCTGTTCTCAGAGGTAAAGCATGTGGCATTGGATAGATCACTTGTCTTTTTAAATTACATCTGTGTATTCAGATGAGATAGCAAGGAAGGAGATGCTGCAATTGATTTTGAACAGTACTCTACAATTAAAGATGGCAGTTTTAGGTACTTGACAACGAGACAGCACTTGTTAATAGTCCTCCAGACCCCTGGGGCTCCTGCAGGGAATCTCAGAGCCAGCTCAGCGCTTGTTCAGAGGCCTTGGCAATTGAACAGGAGAGATTTTAAAAGCCGGGGTTCTTTGAGGCGTTAACTCTGTGTTCTACTTTACAAAGTGTGAATCTGTGCCTCCTTCTCAGAGAGAAAAAGCAGCAAAAATTGTTCCCATTAAGATGGGAGTCTTTTGAGCCAGAGTCCGAGGGCTGGAATTCTAGTTAGGTAAAGCAGAATAGAGTATTAATAATAGTTAAATGCAGAGCCCCTGGAGCCAGATTCACATCCCCAGCTCTAATGTTTATTAGTTCTGTGACCCTGGGCCAGGTTTTTAATTTCTACATCTCAGGGTCCTGACCTGTAACATGGGCACAATATTACTAAAAATGGCTACCTTTAGAGAGTTCGTATGAGGGTCAGAAGAATCTAGGTATACATGCACAGCACTTAAAATAGAGCCTGCCTCACTTAAAGTGATAAATGTAAAGACTTACCTGCTTTGGCTATTCATAATGCCAACTGATACTGGTTTTACTTTGTAGTTTTTTTTTTTTAGTTAAACTTTTTAAATTTTGAGATGCAAGCTTATATGCGTGTGCAAGATATAATACAGAGAGATCCCATGTGCCACATGTCTGGTTACCCCAATGATAACATCCTACCAAACTGTGGCAACTATAGTGCAATACCACAACCAGGAAACTGACATTGATACATTTCGGGTACAGAACATTTCCATCACCACAAAGATCCTGCTTCCCTCTCCTTGTCCCTTTCCCTAGGCACTCACTAATCTGTTCTCCATTTCTGTGCTTTTCTTATTTTAAGAGTGTGATATAAATGGAATTGCATAGTATGTAACATTTTGGGTTTGGCTTTTTTCACTTGGCATAATTCCCTGGAGATTCATTCAGGTTGTTGTGGGTACGATACTGGCTTCTTGAGTCATTTCTTTTCTGGTGTAAGTGTACTCATCTGTAAAATAGGAATGAAGACCCCTGTTCTATGAAGCTGATAGTAAGATTAGATGTAAGGTAGGGAAAGTGTTGGATGATAAGCAGGTATTCTTAACGGGCTGAAGACTCCTACAGTAAAGACAAAGCTGTTGGTACTATTTTCTGAGTACTTACTTTGTACCAAACACCATGCCAAGCCCTTTCCATGTATAACTCCATTTCATCCCCACATCCTCTCTATAAAACTGCTTCCATTAGCGCCCTTATTTTATAAATGGAGAAACAAGGGATTACACGTGCCTGGGATTTCACAAGTAGCATGGAATGAAAGTAGGAAATCAAATCCATCTTGGCCTAGCTACCATGCCAGATCTCTTAAAAACTCAATTTAAGAGAGTATAGTCAGCATCTGCTGACTATAGTCATCCCCTCTGTCAAAGGACAAATGTGTTTTAGAAGAAAGTAACTTGCTTTTCTGACTATTTTAGATTGTAGTGTATTATCTTTTTTAATTGTTAGATGCTTCCATTCTGAAAAGTAAAACCAAAATGCTAAAAGGATCTTCCAAGTTATGTGATTTATCACTTGCATTTACACTTTACAGATGAGATGACTAATGGTCATATTTGTTGAATCATTTGTCTTGGGTTCAGACTAGTTAATGAAAAAGACAATGTCACTAGTTAGTGACAAAGGATTTCCATCTTCTGACTTGCAATCTGACATCTTGGCATCATCCTAGACTATCTCACACTCAAGAACTGGGATCTTTTCAGTCTAACACAAATGTTCTGCCTAATCTAAGGAGGAAGACAATGATTCCAAACTCCACATAGGGAATTAACTGCCTGTCTCAGTCTCTAGTGCTCTACCTGGAATATCAGCTGTATTAGGATTCTTGTTCTGTTTTCTTCCCTGCTGTATCCACAGTGCCTTGAACAGTGCTTAGCACCTAGCAGGTATTCAAAAGATATTTTCTGAATGAATGGGAAGAATAAGGAATCAATGAATGCTCTAAGATCCTAAATGTGAGATGAGTCTAGATATCTACAGGTAGCCTTTGACTGGAAAAGAGCCTTTAAGCTGGAAGTAAGAGCAGGTAGGGAGGCCCAGAGGGCTTGTGGGAGCCAAGGTTCACAGAGGGCTTAAGAGACCAAGTGGAGGATGTCAATTGTTTACTGGAAGACAATGATCTTTGGAAACCATTCTAAAGAGTCTGGGGTTTATTTTATAAACAGTAGAGAGCCAGTGAAGGTCTGTGAGCAGGAAACAGGGTTATCAAAATATTGTGTGTGTGTGTGCGTGCATATGTGTGTGTGTGTTCAGTTAGTCAGTCGTGTCCGACTCTGTGGGGCCCCAGGTATTGTAGCCTGCCAAGATCTTCTACCCATGGAATTTTCCAGGCAAGAACACTGGAGCAGGTTGCCATTTCCTACTCCAAGGAATCTTTCCAACCCAGGGATGGAACCTGCATCTCTTGCACTGGTAGGAAATTCATTAGATTATAATACTTTATCAGTATATGGCACTTAATTATGTAATGCAGTCATTAAGTTCAGAAGGAGGTAGAGATGGAAGAGGGAGACAGGGACCAGCCCATCCATTTACTCTTATAGTCTTCAAAGTGCTTTTTACCTGCTGAAATCTTGTTCATTTATCTGTTTATATATTTACCATCTGGCTCCCTGCTAAACAGTCAACTCAGCTCAATGAGGGTCTGGGGACCTTGCCTCACTTGTTCATAGCTTGTCCCTAGTACATGGCCCACATTCAATACATATTTGTTGAGTGAATTAATTAATCATAGAGGTTTTACAGAGCAGTTGGGATTAGAGCTTAGCCATAAAGGTTACGGATAATCAAAGAGAATGGGAAAGGGCATGCCAGACACAGACTGTGAATTAAGGCAATCCAGTGAAAATGAGCTTTGAAGAGATGGGGTCAGTGAGGCAGTGGACTGCAAGTGTACATTACCTTTGTATCAACTTTCTCAGTGCATAACCTTTTATCTCTTTATCTGTTTAGTACTGCTCTTCTCCCAGTAAACTGTGACCCCAGCAGAGCAAGCACCATGCTTTTTCATTTTCTACTATATTCTCAGCACAGTGCTTGGAAGATAGCAAGCACTTAATATTTGTAAAAGGGAAAGGAGGGCATCAGGTAGGTAGGTGAGTAGATGGGTGGGAAGGTTGGTGTTTAGGTCCAACTATATGAAATTACTAATCTTTATTGGTCAAGAATCATTCATTATTGTTTCTTTTGTTTCAACCTGTAATTTCATCCTGCAGGGACTATTCTTATCCATTTCCCTGAGGCAGTGGGTTTCAATCTGTCTTTTGTTTGCTGTTTTGTGTTAATTTGAAGCTGAATAGGTTTCTGATAATGGTATCTCATTGTTGAAAACACAGCAAGCCATTTGACAAGAAAATGAAAAAGCAATGAAGAATTATTAATAAAACTATCATCCCAATAGTCTTTGAGCTCCATGGTCTGGAATTTCACATGGTTGTCACTATTTCAGAGCATTCATTGTATGCACTTGCATTTAATTATTCTCGCCATAAAAAAATGTGAGCTATGCACATACATCGAATTAAGTAGATATCTGAATGTGGCTGTTAATAACCTTGAAAATTTATTCAGTTAGAGAGGAAGCCCAAATGCTTCTCCTATGTTTTATGCCTCCTTGTTACAGTGCAGGGGGAGGGGCACTGAGCAGGCTGTACTAACCTCATTTTGATGATTAAAAAGAAACAGATCAAGTTACCTTGCTGGCTGAGCTAGGGCTAAACCAAGGTCCACAGTCTTAGCTGTTCCCAGTTGGGTAGTGTGTCTGGATGCCCAAGTAAATCTCTGGGTAGTTTTTTCTACAGATATTTTCATGTCTAGAGTGGTTAGAGACAGCCTGTGCATGCAAGATGGAGAGGTATTTGGAGACCCTGGCTCTTATTTCAGGCATCTTATGGAAAGGCTCACAATAGCCAGGTCCCTGTCCTAACACTAGAGATTTCCAGGTGGCACAGTGGTAAAGAATCCGCCTGCCAAGGCAGGAGACGCAGATTCAATCTTTGGGTCAGAAAGATCCCCCTAGAGAAGAAAATGGCAACCTGCTCCAGTACTCTTGCCTAGGAGATCCATGGAGAGAGGAGCCTGGTGGGCTACAGTCCACGGGGTCGCAAAGAGTTGGATACGACTGAGCATGAACACCACACAGTGCAATGTCCTGACACTGCTGCGGGATCGGATACATCACGGCCCCTCTGGGCCCAGACTTCCCATCTGTACAGTGAGGGGTGGGCCAGATGATCCTGACATTCCCTCCCAGCTTCCAGGTTGCACTCAAACCAGAAATGTCTGAATACCCAATTGGTTTAGGGAAGAAGGCACAAACGAAGGAACTGTAACTGAATGTGATCCATGCAAGGATGTGAAGTTCAAGAACTGGGCTGCAATCATCCAACTACCCATTTGACCACGCATCCACTTCTCTGTCCACTCAAGCAGCAGATATTGTTATAACAGTGACAAGGAATCTGATACAACAGAAGATTCTCACTGTGTACAGAAAGAATCTCCATGAATGGAGAAGGCTTTATGGAAGAAGGAAAGAAGGGAGCATTTTAGCCAGGACCTAGGGGTTATAATAACACTACTCCATCCCTGGAATCAGGCAAAAACGATTTCAAATCTTGTATCTGCACTTAATATCTGGGTAACCTCGGGGAGTTTATTTAACTTCTCTAAGCCTCCACCCCTATCTGTAAAAACGAGGGTATCAGCAATGCCACCATCATTGGGTGGTTGTGACACTGTAGCTTGAGTCCTTAGGACAGGACAGGGCAGTCAGTACTCCATATTCATTACTATTATTATTGCAGGTGTAGCTTTAATTGTCAGTATGATTAATGCATGTATCCCCCCGGTTGTGTTTTATAGATTGTAAAGCTGGAGAAGAATGGCATTGGCTACCACTATATCCTTGCAAATCTGGTGAGTAGAGGACACTGCAAGCCCTCAACTGGTGGGTCTTTCCATGTTTGGGGCCTGGCTTGCTACTGTGGTCCCTGGTTGGTAGGAACTGCATGAGTGGGACAGGCGATTTCAAGCTTCAGCTGTGCCCCTGCAAAACCCACAGAACATTTAAGGTGACTCTCTAAGCTTCCTTGTAAGATCACGCTGGTGGACAGGCCTTTATTAGTCATCACAATTCCAGCTTTAATCGACTCTGCCACTTGGCAATAACAACAAAATCACCACATCTTTAAATGGATACAAGATGCTTTAACCTCACTGGTTTCGATTCTCTGTTTTGACACCAATGATAGTTTTACTGTTTATAAATACAAATGTTTAAATCATAAGAATACTAGCACTGACAAGTCTTTAACCAGAAACAGTTTTATCCCATGAACAATATTATGACAATTTAGTTTTTATTCTCTTCTTTATGTGGCATAGATAAGCTGTCTTTTAAAGAAAATTTTTACTTTCATTTTTGTGTACTACAGTTATTTTTATTGGGTGCAATTATCTTTCAGGGTATGAAGACTTGACTCATAAGGGATAATTTTTGGTACCATTAAATTATTCCGAGTAACGTGCATCATTATGAATTTTCTTTGTGGCCATCATTTTGGCAAGTCCTGGGTCATGTTTCCTCATCTACCTTTTTAAATTATAAAGTTTGAGACCTCCAGTGTTTTGTTTTTTTTTCCCCAAAAGCCAAATTTAATTTTACTTTGCCTCTGTCTAATTTTTAAAGAGCATTATTAAGATGTAATTCACATGATGTAAAGCTCATCTATTTAAAGTACACAAGTCAATTCTTTTATGTATATTCACAGAATTATGAAACACCACCACAATCTCATTTTTAAACATCCCCATCATCCCCCCCAAAGAAATCCCATACACATTAGCAGTTACTCCCCATTTTCCCCCCAACTCCCCCAGCCTTTGGCAACCAGTAATCTACTTTCTATCTCTATGGACTTGCCTATTTTGGATATTAGAATCACAGGATATCTGGTCCTTTCTGACCAGCTTCCTTCACTTGGCATAATGTTTTCAACATTCGTCCATGTTGGGACCACATACCAATTCTTCATTCCTTTTTATTGCCAAGTACCATTCCATTATATGGATATATCCCATTTTGTTTATCCACACACCAGCTGATGGACACTTGAGTTGTTCTCACGTTTTGACTAGTATGAATTCTGCTTCTACAAACATTTGTACACAAGTTTTTCTCTTGAGCACAAACCCAGGAGTGAAATTGCTGGGATACATGGTAACTCTATGATTAATATTTTAAGGAATGGCAAAACTATTTTGTAAAGTGTTTGCATCTCCCAGAAAATTTTTAATAAATAACAAATTTTGCCATGTGACAGTTTGAGCAGTTGTCAGATTTCCTTAATGATAGCTTTTTCTACAAAGTTTGCTTATTATCCTGGCCTTCTTTATGATTTTCTGTGTTTCCTTTAAGATGTGATTTTTTAGCTTTTTGCCCATAACAAATTATATCACTCAGTTTTAGCCATATTATTTGTAATTATTCCTGTAATATTAATTGAATAAGAGATTGATATTTTCCTACTTACCTTTAGAATAAGGATTACTAACAGAATAAAGGCACAGGGTCTGGGTATAGTAAAGGTCAAAGTGGTAGAACTGAAAAATGGGACCAAAATACCCTGCCTAATTCTTAAGCTCTGTCTCTCTTTCTGACTGATCTCCAGCCTCAGACATTCCTACCTGAACCATCTTTCCCCTTGGAAACTTCCTAGCCTTGGCTGTCTTGGTATTTCATGGTCAGGACTAGAAATAAGGACTTACTACGATAAGTTAATTAAAGTCCGGCTATTAATAGATAAATATGTTACTTTTCTCAGAGATACTTGCCTTTTAAATGGATGATAACCACCCAGACACTTTTGGGCACACCAAGAGTTGCATCCTCAAAAACCATTTGCAAGGATGAAATTGTTGACTTTGTGATGAAAAAAACTCTTGACATCCCTCGAATCTCACTCAGATCCTTAGTCCTAGAAGAGACTTTGGAAGTCAGCTCTAAGTTTCATTTGCTTACAGAGAAATATTTGCTTATGGTCAAACCAGCAAGGGGGTATGACTTGGCCAGGCTCACACAAGCCAGTGATAGAGCCCGGCCTGGCACCAGGGTTAGCAGGCCTATGCCTTTTCTACTATATCAGGACATCTCTCAGCATAGATCATGTGGGCACCCTGCTGCTTGAGACTACACAGAACAAGGGTGGGGGCATGCATAATCATCTCTCCACGATAAGATAGAAATTACACATTAGTGACCTCAAAGCCACCCAAAGACCTCAGGTAATTACATCACCAGCCTCCATCTGTTGCCAAGTGACCCCTTAGTCACAGCATCACAGAGTAAGCCCTTTGGATGTCTGCGGCCTTCTGATCTGCATTCCTTTTTTTCTCCCCTGACCTAATGAGCTCTCAAATTCTTACAACTGCCAGCTAATAGGATGCAAATTGCATATACCATCCAAATACAAAAGACTTGCATGTTCCAATAGATTAGTTGATAATTGGGCTTCAAATTACTAATTAATTCAGTTTGAAACATAGTGGAGTATGTGGTGTGTGTGTTTTTCTTCCCCCGTCAGAGGAATCATGCAATTTATAAGATGATAATTTTTAGAAGTTCTGCCACATAATTAGCCCGCTGCTGCATGGAACTGACTCCCCCCCCCCCCCTTCAGCATGCTTGTGATTAGGGTGTAATTATAGAGTTAGAAACTAAGGGAGCTTTAGAAAGGTTTAACAAAGACGGGAGCTACTTTTTATTTCAAGGTTCTTTCTGTCCCTGTCAGACTGCGTGAGCTTCAAAGAAGCCAACAGCATTCCTGTAACAGGTCACTTTGGAGGGATGCTTTTCTGGGTTTGGAGGGCTACTAGAAGAGAAGACGGAAGGAGAATCCTGGGTCAGGGAGGAGAGCTTTATAACAGGGAGTCATTAAAAAAACAAAGAAAGAAAAACCCTGCTTTTGTCCAGACACCATCCTTGGCTAGCTCCTTTGTGACTTTGGGCAATTCGCCAGCACTCAGTTTTCTCACTGAGAATAATAGTTCCTATTCTATATGCTCATAGAGTCACTGGGGAAGGCCAGTATGTTGCTGAATGCCACCATGCCTAGAAAAAGTTAAATAGCTCTACATAGTGGGGAATCCTTGCTTCATATACTAAATGTGCCTATCTGAACATACTCACATGTTGTGTCTGTATGTATATGTGCATGTAAATGCCCACGCATATATATGCTGATACGTGCATTCTTATTTTATATATGATAGGACAGATGTATATTTATATTTCCATAGTATTGGGATGTCCATAAAGTGAACTTGAGTGCATGCTCAGTCACTCAGTAGTATCCAACTCTTTGCAGCCCTATGGACTGTACCCCACCACGCTCTTCTGTCTATGGGATTTCCCAGACAAGAATACTGGAACGGGTTGCCATAGAAATTGGTGAACTGTACCATTACTACTTACAGAAGCTCCTGGGTTCTGGAATCCCCTGGAGGATCGAGCTCTCCTGTCTGGCTGTCAGGCCTCCAAACCCAGCCCTGACTCAGCTTTCACTCACTATTCTGAGATTGCGATCAAAGCAGACAGCTACCAGCCGGAGCTCTCCAGTTATAGCTCTTATCTCTACAATACATCAGCAGCAAATCTTAGAATAAACTAGTGTTTCTCAAAGGAAATATATGTGGACCCCTAGAATGCATCTGCACAGACAGTTTGGGAAACACTGAGCTAATGATTAAATTTTTCAGTCCACTGGGACTGCAAACAAGAGTACTCACAGCATGAGACAAATGATCAGATAATTCATACTGATGATTTGAGTTTCATTGAAATAAGCACAACATTTAAAAATTCTTGCAGACCCCTGAGAATTTATAAAGGGTCCACCAGATCCCAGTTTGAGAAGCACTGAAAGACTGAAAGTATTGGTTGTCTTTCAATGTGGAGCATTTGGTGTTGCCTAGGGCATCTGTGGGCTTCCCAGGTGGCTCAGATGGTGAAGTGTCTGCCAGCAAAGCAGGAGACCCAGGTGTGCTCCCTGGGTCAGAAAGATTCCCTGGAGAGGAAAATGGCAACCCACTCCAGTACTCTTGCCTGGAAAATTGCAAGGACGGAGGAGCCTGGTAGGCTATAGTCACTAAGGTCGCAAAGAGTCGGACACGTCTGAGCAACTTCACTTTTACCTTTCAGAGCATTCATAACAATAATGGTAACAGCAATTACCCTCATTTTTACACCATGCTATAGCTAATGTGACATTTTGGCATGCATCACATCCCACAGTACCCTTATGAAATAAGAAAGGTGGACTCTATCACCCCCATTTTATAGAAGAGAGAACTGAGGCTCCAAGATGACTGAGCTGCAGAGAAGGAAGGCAAGCACTACTGGTCAGTGGAGTCTGGCTCTCAGGAATCTGACAAAAACCAAGTGATGTGATCCTAAGAATAGGATAACCAGGCTAAACTTATGCCAAACCACTGGAGCCACTGAACTAGACTGCCTTAAACCCCTAATAAATAACTACAACAATAATAACAACAGTGATAACTCAGCTATTCACCGAGTGACTGCTACAGTCCACACTCTATAAGTGATTAACCATGAAATCTTCATAATAGCCCTCGAGGTTGATAAAAACCCCATTTATCAAATGAAGAAACCAAGGTTCAGAAAGTGAGCCACGGAGCCAGTTTTCCAGTTACTAAACTGATAAAGTCATGGAGCCAGGCTTCCTCTCCAGGACTAGAGAACTCCCAAATCCATGTTCTTACACTGTGCCATATGACTGCCGAGCATGAGAAGGGGGGTCAGGTGCAGCGGGAGGATGGGCTTTTGACCAGAGGGCTTGAGTTTAAATCTTGCTACAATTGCAGCAATAGACCTGGAATTCAAACTCAAGCTCTCAAATCCCCATTTCATTTTCCACTGGACACTGATGGAATTTTATTATAATTATACAGTTGGTCCTTCACATCAATGGGTTCTATATCCATGGATTCAACCCACCACAGGTCAAAAGCATTTGAAATAAAAACCTAGAATGTTCCAAAATGCAAAACTTGAATGTGCTATATATGGGCAACTATCTACCTTGCATTTATATGGTATTTCCTGCTAATGACATAGCATTTACATTTTATCAGGTATTATAAGTAACCTAGAGATGGCTTAAAGTATTCAGGAGAATGCACATATATGCACAGGTTATATGCAAATATTATGACATTTTAGATAAGGGATTTTAGAATCTGCAGATTTTGGTGTCTTCAGGGGTTCCTCAACCAATCTCCCATGTATACTGACTGCAATTTCTAGTGCACAAAAGCTGAGGGAAACACAAACTGAGGACAGGTCATCTCACTGGGGTATCTGGGGACCAGGTTGGTCAGCCATTTCCACCACGTGGTTGCAGATGACCTCCTGTGCAATGTTAGAGTTAGAAGTAGTTCTGGTCCACGTGGCAGCTCATCTAAGACTCAGCTCCACACTGCTGTCCCTCTACTGTATGAGTTCTGAGAAGAAGGTGCTCTTTCATCTCCTCGCTCCCCTGTGCAGAGCAATCTGTCTACGCCTTCTACAAGGCCAAGCATGTCTGCTTTCTTCTGCCCACGTCATCTCAACACATGTTCATGTTTGGTTTCTGCGTTGTTTCTTTGGTTAGGAAGTTGGTGCAGTAGTTGGGGAGAGTGGCTCTGGGTCAGACAGACCTGGGTTTGAATTCTGGCTTTACATTTATTAGCCATGTGATAGTAATAAAATAACCTACCCTCTCTGAGCTTCCACTGCCTCATCTGCAAAAAAAAAAAAAAAGGAATGCAGTATCATCTACCTCTGCATGGGCTATCATGTGAATTAAGTGAAATGATAACTTTATAAGTCCTCATAGTTATAGTTGGCCCCCAAAAAACACTCAATAAATGTTAACAATTACCACTATCATAATCATTGTAATCACCATCATCATTATCATTTTGGGGGGAAAAGAAAACACAATATCTGGGAACAGAATACCATCCTTGAGATCCCTCAACCCCCTCTAGACTAAATCTCATCCACCACTATAATAATAGTGGTAATAATAATAATTATTATTATTGATAATATAATATTATAATTATATAATATATAATTACATTATATTATTATAATAATATAATAGTTATGGTAAAATAATAATAATAGAAATCCAGTAATATGATACCTTCCTCCCTGTTTGTCTATAAGCTCTTGGATGAAAAAATTTGCCTTTCTCACTGATGAATTTCCAGTTCACCAGGCAAAATAAGCTTCATGTAATGGTGTTCTTTAAAAAGTCACCAAATGAATGAATGAGTGAGTGAAATGACTTCTCAGGAAATAAACAATGCTGGTATCCATTTATCACATGAACTTAAAGGCAAATCCCTTGTCTTGCTAAAAGAGGCAGAGATCAATGGTAGACTATAAGTACAGCTATGAATATGCAAATGAGTAGGTAGATATGAGACTCAGAGGGCAGCTAAACCACTTCCCATAAAAGGCCAGACTCTCCTCTACAACGTCCCTAACAGAAGCACATCCATATGGTTCCTCCTCGAATAACACCCACTGATAGGGAATCGTGTATTTGCAACCACCTACCCTGCTTGCTCCTGGCATTTGCTCCTCCAACCCGGATGTCCCCCGTCTTCACACCCCCTGGTGCCTTCTCACAGGGCATGGTTCTAACAGCCCACCAAAGGAACACCAAACAGGAACCGAGCATAACTTCCACTGCACCAGGCTCATACCAGCAGCACTAAGAAGCATGTGGCTTCACTTTTGTCCTGCAAACAACTTGGCTTTGTCTTCCAGCTAGAACATATACGCAAAATTTTAAAAGAATGCCAGAGAAAAATCACAATATAAACACAAATTTTAAAAAAGAGGGACAAGTAAGGAAGCAAGGACCGAACCTTCCAAGCTGTACATTACCCTAACCTACTGCTAAAATTGGCACTTAAGGGGTCTGTCCCTCCTGATGCTAAGCTGATGTGTACATGCAATTCCTCTGATTCACCGCCCTCGGTCACTCTGACTTGGAATCTCCGAGCCTGTGTGTTTTCTGATTAGAGGGTTCTTCCTTGCACTCTTTACCCAACCAAAGCCTCCTATTCTTTCAGCTTCTGTGTTTCCATTGGGAAGCCTTCCCTGAGTTTCAGGGCCAGGTTTTGTCCTACTTATTTTGCTCTATAATTACAGGGGTAATACTGGTCTTTCTCACTAAACTTTAAGTAACGAAAACAAGGACCAAGTGTATCTTATTCTCTGCTATATCCCTTTGTCCCATATGTGCTTAGTGATATTAGATACAGATGAATGAATGAATGAATGAACTAAAATATTCCTTTCCCCATCCTGCTATGTTTCAAATTTAATGCTATATTTGAATTTTCATTCCTTTTTCACCAAGCATTCAGAGGGTGCCTACTCTTTAGAAGCCCCTAAGAATGTATAAGCTGGTGTTTTATTAAGAAAGTAAGCTAATCCTTCTTGGACAGAAAGGTTTTGATCATATGAAAGGGAGACATTGTTGGTTTCAAGTCTGCCAGGAACTCCAGGCATAAGGCCCTTCATGGGCCTAGACAGCATATTAAAAAGCAGAGACATCATTTTGCCAACAAAGTTCCATATAGTCAAGCTATGGTTTATGCAGTAGTCAGGTACAGATGTGAGAGTTGGACTACAAAAAGGCTGAGCACTGAAGAATTGACGCTTTTGAACTGTAGTGTTGGAGAAGACTCTTGAAAGTCCCTTGGACTGCAAAGAGATCAAACCAGTCAATCCTAAAGGAAATCAACCCTGAATATTCATTGGAAGGACTGTTGCTGAAGTTGAAGCTCCAATACTTTGGTCAACCAAATCGAAGAGCCGACTTACTGGAAAAGACCCTGATGCTGGGAAAAATTGAGCACAAGAAGAGAAGTGGGTGGCAGAGGATGAGATGGTCAGATAGCATCACCAACTTGATGGTCATAAATTTGAACAAACTCTAGAAAATACTGGAGGACAGAGGAACCTGGCATGCTGCAGTCCTTGGGGTTGTAAAGAGTCAGACATGACTTACTGAGACTGAGCAACAGCAACAGCAACAGCTAGGCATTAGGGCATACTCCTTAGGCTGAGTTTTCAATTGGTCTTTGGCTCTTGCTCTGAGGTGGCCATGGCCAGGTGGTACCCCTGACTGCAGACAGAACAAAGTTAACATTAAGGGAGATTCTGGAAGACCAACCAATACCAGGCCAGATACTGTACTTCCTTAATCAGGCATTGACAGCCTAGTCTAGGGGCCCCCTGACTTTCTGCCACAAAGTGTCAGCATTAATAACCCCCAGACTAAGATCCCAACCACCTTTTAAAATAATTTGTCAACAGTGGACTTGTGTTTGGGGGATATGTCTGATTGTGTGTTTGAAGGTATCTAAGCATATAGGTGCCAGCCCCTCTTCTTTCAAATGTACTTGGATAAGAGTTAACACTAGAGGCTTTTTTCCAATTCAAATGATGCTTTAGCTGTTTTAAGCACAGCTGCAGTGTCTTATTGACTTGGCGGGAACCAGATAAGCCTGTGTTATGAGGGATTATACAGGGCGAGAACACATTCAAGTTCCAGTCGGTTAAAGTGGCTAAAATAGGAAAATCTGAACACCGTATGCAGAGACATGGTTATTTGAGGACAGAACAAAGTCCTCATCTCAGGAATACTCCATGAACTCACGTATCTCCATATTGATGTGTGCACACCTGCATGATCACAGAATCGTAGATCAAAGAGAAAAATCAACTGGCTCAGAAGTTTCCAAAAGCTTAAAGGTCTGTTTTCCAATGGAATCTTGGGGAGAACCCTGGTATGTGAAACAGATAAAAAGCAAAGCTGCTTTGATGGTAGGGGGAGGGTAGGAATCTAGAACCCCATTCTTCTCCCTTCCCCCTAATTCAACATGGTAGACTCTAAAATGCCTACAGCCTGGGACAACAGTTGGAAAGATCACTCACTGATCTAGCCAAGGGCCTCACTGGGCAGATCAACAATCTAGTGTCTGGATCAACAGTACCCCAAAAAATTCAATAACAAAACTCTTTGGTCCACAAGACATAAGCTTAGAGGGTGAGAGATGAAGGATGGAAACTTACAAGGAAACCATGAGAAGGACGAGTGAAGACGTTATTGTTTATTGCTTCGCTCTTTGGTGTGAATTAAGCCATCAGCCTGCTCCAGGTACTGTGCTGTGGATACTGGGAGAGACTCTGAGAGGGAGAAATAAAGAGCTTTGAGGTTCACATCCCAAGAACAAGCACACATTAAAATTTTCAGAAATGTGGATGAACCTAGAGACTGTCATACAGAGTCAAGTCAGAAAAAGAGAAAAACAAGTATCATATATTAATGTGTATATGTGGAAGATGGGAAAATGGTATAGAGAATCTTATTTGAAAAGCAGAAATAAAGACATGTTGAGAACAAAGGTACGGATACTGTTTGGGGGTTGGGGGAAGGAATGGATTGGGAGATTGGGACTGGCATATATACATCACTATGTATAAAACAGATAACAAGAACCTACTGCACAGTACAGGCAATTCTACTCAGTGCTCTGTGGTGATCTAAATGGGAAGGAAACCCAAAAAAGAGGGGATACATGTCTATGTGTGGCTGATTCACTTTGCTGTAACAGCAGAAACTGATACAACACTGCAAAGCAACTATAATCCAATTTTAAAAAAAGAGTTGAAGACCAACACCCAGGTCTCCTACAAAACTGCTAATTCCTTCTTATTAACAGTAATAGAGATGCAAGCCACTCCAAGGGCTTCGTTCATTGCAGGACAGGAGATAAATGAATCAGACTGGCTAGGGATGGAGAGGCAGAATGTACAGTGGTTAGAAAGTCAGCACAGAGTCTTGTCACTTGCTGTGACTGTGGTCTCTGCCCCTCACTAGCTATGTTATATTGGGCAGAAGCTACTGCATTCACTTAAGACTCAGTTTTCTAATCTGCAGTGTGGAAATGATAAAAGTACCTGCTTCACAGGATTAGTCCAAGGATTGTATGAGATCATGCAAATAAAGCTCTCAGTACAGTGCCTACTAAATAGTTCAGGTCTAACACGTGTTAGGCGCTGTGACTGTCATCATTATTATTTTAGCCGAAGTTGGACTCCCACGACTTCTGTCCATTGGTTGGTTCTGGCCTACCTTAAAAAACAAATACTGCCCCCCGCTAAAAGCCCTTCTGGGATTGGAATACATCCTTCACTTCCCCTCTTAGTCTTTCATTATTTTCAAGTTGAACATCCCCTCTTTTTCAAGCATTTCTAATGTAACGAGACTTTTTGAACTGTACTTTCCTCTAACTATCGTCTCTGTGGAGCTGTCATCTAAGAATTTACCTGACAGTCTGGGGAAACTTGCCATGTTCAGCTTGTGCCATTCAGAGTATAAAGTGCAAGTTCTTCAATTTGTTCTAATCTTACCTCTTCTAGATCTCAGGTGGATGAGATGGAGGGAGTTTTCTTTCCCACTTCCCAGGGCTTATTAGAAAAAAAAACCTTCTCTTTGGCCCCTTTCTCTTAACAATGCTGGCTGTTCCCTCTTCCATCTAATGGGAGTGGTGTCAGCCCAAGCAGGATGATGAGGGCTGAGCAGCTCGTGTGTGACCCCTTGAAAGAACCCCAGAGAGAAAGGAAATCTAGCTTTGAAGATAAAGCTTTTTATCTTTTGAAAGCTGCATTCCTATACACCTGCCTCCTGTGGGCTCAGGTGTCTTGCTTGACCTAACGCCTGGCTTTGGGGGTTTTTTTACGTTGTATTTTGTATTGGGGTATAGCCAATTAACAATGTTGTGACAGTTTCGGGTGAAGAGCAAGGGATTCAGCCATACATGCACAGGTACCCATTCTCCTCCCAAACTCCCCTCCCATCCAGGCTGCCACATAACACGAAGCAGAGTTCCATGTGCCATACAGTAGTTCCTTGTTGGTGATCCATTTTAAATATGGCAGTGTGGACATGTCCATCCCAAACCCCCCAGTGCCTGGTTTTCAAGTAGTTGCCACACCTAACCTCTTTGGACTGCATCATAGTGATGACGGTAAATATGACGATGATAATAATAGCTTTAAAAGATTTATTATAAATAAATATATGTATTTAAAATATTTAGAGCTTTGTGCCAGACACAGCTCTAAATATTTATACATACTTTTTTAAAAAATCTCGTACCAATTCTATGCTGTTGGTGCTACTATATCTGCATTTAGAAGACCAGACAGCTAAGCCTCAGAGAGTTTAAATAATCAGTAAGCACACATCCTCAAGATGTTTTGTTTCCAGGCACACATGATAATTAAAAGTCATAATGATAGCCCAGAGCCTCCTCACGATCCTCAAAGCATTTTCTAAATCTTTTCAGCAACGTGAAAGTACATCTAATATAGTTATGGTATTAGACATCTCTTTTGGATATCATAATCATTTGACACACATTTTTGTGCTAATCCTTTGAAAATTATCATTGAAATATGATAGATGGAATGACTATCCTAACTGGTTTAATTAACTGATCACTTCCTCCCCTCCCCCAGTCATGTATTCTAACAGCTGGTCAGCATTGCACTGCCTCCTACAATGAATGCTTAGGGAATATAGATCCTAACCCCAGCTCATACTCTAACCAGCCTACAACTTGAGGCCAATAGTCTCCTCTCTGGACAACAAGGGGTTTGATCTGATCTCTAACATCTTTCCTTCAGGCATCAGTAAACCTAAACTGTGGCCCATGGGTCAAATTCAACCATTTCCTGGCTTTGTTTAGCCAGGAATGATTTTTACATGTTTAAACTACTAGAAAGAAAATGAAAAGTGATATCTCATGACATATGCAAATTATGTGAAATTCAAGTTTCAGTGTTCATGAATACACTTGGGGGTGGAGGGGACACAACCATACTATTTCATTTTCTATTATCTAGGCCTGCTTTCATGCTGTATTAGCTGCATTGAATAGTTATGACAAAAACAACATGACCTGTAAGCCTGAAAAATTCACAATATGACCAATAATCCAAAATAACAAAATTTGCTGACTCCTCAATATGGATATGGAGTAGATGGGTACTAAAAATCTTCATATAAATCAGAGGCTTGAGAAACATCTAACCAATCTGTAACCCCTCTTTGACAGAGTGAGACCTCTGTTCTAGGCTATTAACTGTTAGCCATGCTGCCTGACCTTCGTTCCTCTTAATCTGGGGCAATCTGGAAACACCATCCTAAAGCTATGTTCCTGTGTTCCTCTGCTGGCAAAGCAGTGTACCACACAGACGAAGAAGACAGATTTGATAGCTGGAATCCTTGCTTCTGGGGGATCTCGGGGAGGGGGGAAGGGGTGGGTTCCAGGGGTCTTTGAATCACAGCTCCTCACATGGAAAACTGGGACAGATACTCATTTATGCAAATGAGTACCCGTGCCTACTGTGAGTGTTCACCCCTCAGGGTTGTTTGGGGGGATTAAATAGGATTATGTATATAAAGCATTTAATAGAATGCCTGGCTCAGGAAAAGAGCTTGGGGAATGTTTAATAAATCCAACAGTGACTGCTGATGGATTATTTCAGTTTTCAACTTTAAATGACAACAACTTCAGAATTTTCAAAGAGCTATATAAATGAAGTTACATGATGCACAAGAAATGACAGTTTCGCCATTGTTGTCATATCTGTCATCCTTAGGAACAATGTTTCTAAAGCTGTGTTTCAGTGGAATATTTAACGGCGCCAGTGTTCTTTAATTCTAGGCCAAGAGACAACAAATTCAGCAGGGCTCCCTTAGTAGAACATATCAACCCATGCAATGACTTCTCTTCCCTCTTCTGTCACTGACACTCCCTCTCCCACTTCCCAGGGACTTACAGATGATTCTGAGCCAGTAAAGTACATCAGAATTATCTGGGGATCTATTTTTATTTGTCAATAGTACTAAAAAGAAAACATATTCACATGGTTATAAAAAAAGAAAAAAAAATTACAGAAAGTATTTTAAAAAAGCAAATACCTACTCTCTCTAATCTCATACTTCTTAGAAAAACTCTTCTAAACATTTCTGTGTTTGGTGATTCTAGTAGTTCCCTCTACACACTTCTATGTAATATATCTATGTCTCTTTTTCTTGCTTTATCAACTTTTATCCTATGTGCGGCTCCTCAGTTAAAAAAAAAAAATGAACCACTTCATACTATTTTCCACATTCTGCCCTCAATGTTCATTAGTCATGCTATTATTTGGAATTCTTCTAATTAGTCCCTTTATAATGTGTTTTACCTTGATTTTTGATTGACCAGCATTATTGTTGTTTAGTTGCTAAGTCACGTCTGACTCTTCTGCAACCCCATGGACTGTAGCCCACCAGACTCCTATGTCTGTGGGATTTTCCAGGCAAAAATACTGGAGTGGGCAGAGATTCTTTTCCTACCATTTCTTTCTCCAGGGGATCTTCCCAACCTGGAGATCAAACCTGTGTCTCCTGCATTGCTGGTAGATTCTTTACCACTGAGCCACATGACCAGCATTAGAGCTTTAGAGAGATATCTGGTTTCCTCTCCAGAGCTCCTGCATGAAAACCATTAGGAAGGGCTATTATGCAGAACCTCTCTTATGTATTGTGATGGGTCCCTCAGATGAAGGCGCTCTATCCTAAGAGCCTGTTTATGTACACTTGAATGAAAATGATAGGCAGACCATGCTTCTGTCCCCCATTCATCAGTAGCACATGGGACAGTGTGAAATGCCACAGAGGAACTGCAGAAGCAGACAGGGACACAGTGATCTAACAGCTCCAGGAGCTCACTTATCACAGAGGCTTATCTTAGATGATAAACAGTCACTTTGTGAGGAACGGCATTGGGTACAGTGCTGGAGGGACAATGAGAGGCATCTGGGTTTAGGAGACCTGAATTCTCATACTGAATAACTTGAACAGAGCATTTTGTGGATTAATTTCATTTCATTCACTAGTCACAGCATACAGAGCAATAGACTCCATATTTGAGGGCATATTATAAAACAGGCAAAATGACTCAAAGACTGTGCTTAAGATCAGACTTCATCATTTAATCTTTAATATAATACAATTAGCAATGTTGCATCCTTTTATAATATTATACAATTAATAGCACAGATAAAGCAAAATGTACTCATTACCAAATATTACCCCCTAAGGTTTTTTAAATAAGATGGAAAGGAAAATTAGAAAATGATTTAATTAAACCATGTTTAATGAGCATGCTCAGGGGACTAGACTGGGTGGGCTGAATTTCCCAGCTGACCAGTAGAAAAATATTTCACACCTTTATTTCCTCTTCTTAGTCAAGAACAGTTCTCTCTATTGGAATGGTCTGTTTTCTTGCATTATGGAGAGATCAAGTCCAGTAGCTATAAGAGACTGCTTTAATCTTCATGATTAAAGACACTGTGGAGATTCAAGATCACCATTCAAGCATGAAATCTTCCATGAGGGGAAGGCGAGGATGTCTTCTCCTAGGTGAATGCATGTTGATGCCAAGTTATTCCCTCATTTTGTGCCTTCCCTAATAGCACAGATAAGAGCTTATTTTATCATTCTTTGTCCCTTCTTTCTCAGGGGAGCTGAGAAGTTCAGGTAGAGGTCCCATCAGTTTGATTGGAAATAACTTCAGGTCTGGCTCCAGTCACCTTGCAGTCAGACATTCTGGTGATAGAGCTGAGTGGCATTTATGTTTGAATAAACTCTGCCATTTCCTTTGGCCCCCATTACATTGATGGGGCAGTCAGTACAAAATGCCTGGGAGCTTGTTACAGATTTTCAAGTGATAGAATTTGACTGCAGGAGATCGTTTTCATTTTATTCTCTCAATAGTTATTTTATGAATAAGATGTTCTTTTTAAAATCTCTAAAAATTATGGGAAATCTCTCCACTGTGCATTAGCCTTTAACCAGGGGTGGGGTGGCTGTACTCTTAGGTGGCAGAATGTCTTAGGATGCCTAGTGCCTAGTGGGTATAAGAACCTAATTCCAATTTCATCTGCACTAAAAGCTTGTTAGAATCCTTGCACAATTCAGCAGACCTCTGTGAATGTCTGTAAACTACAGCTGTAGGTAAAGTTAGTCACTAAATGCATTTCCAACATGAGCTTCCCTTGTCAAACAATTTACATCATCCACTGGATTTACTGCCTGGAGATCATACTTACCCTGACAAATTAGCATTTTGCTTGAGGAATGTCTTTGGCTTTTATTCATTTGCCCAATAAAAATGTATTGAGAACCCACTTTGTGTCAGACATGGTGCTAGATGATGGGTTCTAGGACACATCCATGAACAAAACAGAAAAACATCCCTATTCTCATGGAACTGACATTCCAACACAAGGAGAGAGGACAAGGGAACAAATGAGCAAACCAGATCATCTCACATGGGTGATAAGCAGAGCACTGAGAAGGAACTGACTGGACCGCATATTAGAAGTAACTTGACTGTCTACTAGAACCAGGTCTTAAGACAGCAATTCAAATACAAGTAGCTTCTTTGAATGCTAATCTGAGAAATAACATCAGGGAATCAGGGATGTGAGGTAGGGATGTAAGAGCTGACCCACTGGAAAAGGCCCTGACACTGGGAAAGATTGAGGGCAGGAGGAGAAGGGGACAACAGAGGATGAGATGGTTGGATGGCATCACTGACTCAATGGACATGAGTTTGAGCAAACTCTGGGAGATAGTGAAGGACAGAGAAGCCTGGCATGCTGCAGTCCATGAGGCTGCAAAGAGTCGAACACCACTGAGCAACTGAACAACAGCAAGAAGGTAGGGATGGGAGAGCAGGCAGCTGAAAAAGATGCACAATCAAGGCACTTATCTCTAGAGCTATGGAACTCCATCCCTTACAGAAGCTCTAGACTTGGGTGTAGAGTGTACCTCAGGGTAACACACCCAAGGGAGAGGGCTATGGATTCTACTAGCTCCCCAGGAACAGATAGCTGCTCTGGGTATATGAACTCCTCAATACATCTGGCTTACCCTACCTGTGGGTGAAGTAATATGTAGCTATAGTTAGTACAAAAAGTGGAATATCAGTGTCTATTGGGGAGATGTGGAAATGAGCAGGGCACCAAAGGCATCTATCAAGGACGAGAACTGTGTCTTTAGATAAGGAGTCCCAGGTGGCTCAGATGGTAAAGAATCCACTTGCAGTGCAGGAGAACCAGTTTGATCCCTGAGTCAGGAAGCTCCCCTGGAGAAGGGAATGGCAACCCACTTCAGTATTCTTGCCTGGACAATCCCATGGACAGAGGAGCCTGGCAGGCCCTAGTCCATGGGGTTGCAAATAGTTGGACACAACTGAGCAACTAAGCACGTTACAGGAGAAAACTCTCTGAAGACACTGTATTTTAGCTGAGACCCAAGGATGGACATGAGCTGGCCAGGGAGAACTCACTTCCAGGCATACAGAGTAGCTGGGCAAAAGCTCAGAGTAGAGCTGAGATTAGTTTGTTTGTAAAATAGGAATAATAAAGAATCACTGAACTTTAGAGGCATAGGGTGTGAGGAAGGTCTTTGAGTCACGAAGTTATTGATGACCAGATCTTTTCCTTTAATTCTATTCTTTTTTAAAATTAATTAACTTATTTTAATTGAAGGCTAATTACTTTACAATATTGTTGTGGGTTTTGCCATGAATCAGCCATGAGTGTACTTGTGTTCCACCATCTGAAACCCCCTTCTCACCTCCCTCCCACCCCATCCCTCTGGTTGTCCCAGAGCACCAGCTTTGAGTTCACTGCTTCATACATCAAACTTGTACTGGTTGATGACCAGATCTTTTAGGTATGGAAACCAGATCAAGTCAGTGAGAAATCAAGAGACTAAGACAATGTCTTAGGATCTCTAGGCAGAGCTGAGGCAGTGATGGAGGCTCAGAGCTGTCAGACCACAGTTCTTCCTACCCTCAATCCATCAAACTACTTCCCATGTTCATTCCCCCATTTCATCCCTTGGGATCTGGCAGTTTCCCTAAGCCACAGAGTTCAGAGAGCAATGACTTTGTGATCCCTGCTCAAATTCCTGAAGTGGGCACCAATTATACCTAAAGAGAAACCAAGATGATCACAAGGCTTTCTAGGGTCCAACCCTAGGCTGCTCCCCACCCCTCAACTGCATTTCCCACCCTCTTTCTCTCTCTTGTGCTAGGCTAGTCACACTAGTCTTCTTACTGTTTCTAGACTATGCTAAGCATCCTCCAATCTCTGAGCCTTTGCTCAGAATGCTCTTCCCCAGATTCCCCGAGAGCTCATGCTATAGCCTCACATCAGTCAGGTCCCTGTGTCAACAACACCTCCTCAGGGCAGCTCATTTGGACCATGCCTCCCAAGGCCAGGCACTGCCCTCCTCTCCTCATCCTCTTTCCCCACTTCATCTTCCTTCAGAGGACTCATAGCTATCTACCGCACATTATCTTCTACTGGATTCTACCCTATACACTGCTACATGCTTACCTTTTAAAAACTGAAACACAGTTGATGTATAATAAATACCATGTTGCTGTTGTTTACTTGCAAAGGTGTGTCTGACTCTTTGCAACCCCATGGACCCGCAGCACTCCAGGCTTCCCTGTCCTTCACCATCTCCCAGAGCTTGCTCAAACTTATGTCCATTGAGTCGGTGATGCCATCCAACCATCTCATTCTCTGTCGTCCCCTTCTCCTCTTGCCCTCAATCTTTCCCAGCATCAGGGTCTTTTCCAATGAATTAGTTCTTCGCATCAGATGGCCGAAGTATTGGAGCTTCAGCTTGAGCATCAGTCCCTCCAATGAATACTCAGGAATGATTTCCTTTAGGATTGACTGGTTTGAGCTCCTTGCTGCCCAAGAAACTCTCAAGAGTCTTCTCCAGCACCACAATTTGAAAGCATCAGTTCTTCGTGATTCATAATGTTTAAAGGCTATAGTTCATTTATAGTTATTATAAAACATTTGCCCTGTATTATACAATATATCCTTTTAGCTTATTTTATACACAAGAGTTTGTTTATGGTCCATTCTTCCCACTAGAAAGTAAGCTTCATAAGAGAAGGAACTTGTTTTACTCACCATTAGAATAGTACACTGGCTTTCAAAAAATGTTTGTTGAATTTATGACAAGAGAATAAGTAAGCATAGGCCTTCAGAAGGCCTTAGTTCCAGTCCCCTCTATGCCACTAAATCACTGCATGACTTTGTGCAAGCAATTCTCTATCTCAGTTTCTTTATCTGGCAAACTGATATGCAATTTCTACCTTACAAAGGCATTAAAGTGAAATGCAGCCATAGATTTGAAAGTACCGTACACTGTGGAATATATTATACAGATAGAAGGTTTCCTGAGTTTGAATGAACTTCGCCAAGTGGGGAGGAAAGTTTCATTCTCAGTAAGAAATCCTTTGTGGATAGGAGAATTGATCGGGCCTCACTTGCAAGACTTTGCCTGCAGCATAGGAAAAAGCACAGGGCAGGGAGGGTGGGGGGGGGGAGGCGGAGAGGCATAATCAGCATCCAGCCTCTTCCAGATGTGCTGGGGACAAGCTGGGGACCTTGGGGCACCCACAGAAGCATGCCCCAGAGAGACTTCAGAGGCCTCTCCAGTCAGAAAGGGCAGAGTGATAATGGTAAAGGACAAAGGTCCCCCCTCATGTTTTTTAAACTATCACATATCTGTGTTGTTATAATAATCCCAGCTACTGTTTATTGATCACTCAGTCTTGCAACATGGACTTGACATGCATCATTGCACTGCTTTTTCTCCCCAGCCTCCTAACCTCCATTATTCATACAGGAAACCATCAGGGAACTTGGTCCAAGGTAGAGTATGTAACTCATATCTCTGAGTAGCAGAGCCTATCCTTCAGCCCAGGAATGGCTGGTTCCTGAGTAAGTGCTCTTAACCAGTGTGCTAACTTAGCACACAAAGTAAGTGATAACAGAGGTCAGAAGGAAGAGAACTGCAACTGCCTCTCCATTAAGTCAGTTTTACCTTAAGTCTGAACAGGGTGGAAAATGCTGTGAGTCTGTAACATGGTTAAATTGATGCATCCAGGCAGCATATTCTAACTTCTTTCCCTTCCTCACCACCCAGGGTTTCATGGACATTGACTTAAACAAATTCAAGGAGAGTGGAGCAAATGTAACAGGTTTCCAGTTGGTGAACTACACAGACACCATCCCGGCCAAGATCATGCAGCAGTGGAAAAACAGTGATGCTCGGGACCACACCCGGGTGGACTGGAAGAGACCTAAGGTAAGAGGATAGGCAGCAGGCAAGAAAGGACCCTGCTGGTCCCTTCACCTGCCTAGATTCCTGGGTAGTATTCACCTTTAGAAAAGGACAGACATTCTAAGAGGAACAAGCTAAGGAAAGTAGATCCATAAAGACTGAGGGTATGGATACTCCAGAATGACAATGGTTTTAACAAGATAGACATTTTGCTCTTTTTTCATATAAACAAAATTCAGAAGTCAGCAATCTGGGGCTTGGATAATGGTTTCACAATCACCAAACACTTAGAGACTTTTTCTATCTTCCTGTTCTGCTATCCTCAGCATACAGCTGCTACCTTATAGCCCAAAATGGCTGCAGAAGCACCAACAATTACCTCAGTATTCTACCCACCAGGAAGGGGAAAGGAAAATAGAAAGCAAACTGTTTCCCTTAAGAACTCTTTCCAGCAGTCACATACAGATCTTCCTATCACATGCTATTGGCCACATCTCAGGAACCTACCCCAGCTAGCTACAGCAGGAGCCAGAAAATGGTGTCTCTACTCTGGGCAGGACCACCAAGTTGCACAACTCCAGGGGGATGTATTAGCATTTATTTCTTCATGGATTGAGCCTCCTAGATTTGTGCATTGGGCTGGTCCTTCTGGTCAGCTGCATACCTGGCTAAAAATCAAGGAAATTTAACTAAGCAATAACCAGTACATTTCTGCCTCAGAGAGTCAGCTCCCAATTATCATGCAGACTACCGGCCTCTCATTCCCAGCAAGGCAGCTTTAAACATGCGGCTAAAATCTATTTTGTTTTCTATTCGATAATGGTTTCGAATAAAGATGGGCTTCCCTGATAGTTCAGTTGGCAAAGAATCTGCCTGCAATGCAGGAGACCCTAGTTCAATTCCTGGGTCAGGAAGATCCACTGGAGAATGGATAGGCTACCCACTCTAGTATTCTTGGGCTTTCCTTGTGACTCAGCTGGTAAAGAGTCCTCCTGCAATGCAGGAGACCTGGGTTCGATCCCTGGGTTGGGAAGATCTCCTGGAGAAGGGAAGGGCTGCCCACTCCAGTATTCTGGCCTAGAGAATTCCATGGACTGTATAGTCCATGGGGTCGCAAAGAGTCAGACACAAATGAGCCACATTCACTTTCACTCCAGAATAAGAACAGAGGATAATTTCTCTTTCCCACATCAAATCTAACAGCTTGGCAGTGGCTATGGAGAATACTGTGTTGAGAAGGATTCTGAGGCTAAATCTGTTTATCCAGGGCCAACTGTGGATTCTTGCCAACTTTCTCTTGCCTCTGGTCAGTTTCATTTAGTAAACATCAGGCCACTGAACCAAGACACTGTCATCCCAGTTTTGCTCAAACTGATTCAGGAATTTAGAAATAAAGGAACTTCAACATGAGCTTAAGCAAACAAAATCACAAATGTGATTTCAAGCAATGAGTAAACTACAGACCAGTTTCATTCATTAACATGTGACTATCCCACCTAATTTCCAAAAGATTGGAAGTGATTATAAAGATAACCAAGTGCAATGTCTTTACTTTATAAAGGAAGTGTTTGTGCGTCCGTGTGCATGCACACTCAGTGGCTAACTCATGTCCAATTCTTTGCAACCCCATGGTCTACATCCTACCAGGCTCCTTCTAACCATGGGATTTCCTAGACAAGAATACTTGAGTGGGTTGCCATTTCCTTCTCCAGTGGATCTTCCCAACCCAGGAATTGAACCCATGTCTCCTGCTTGGCAGGCAGATGGTTTACCACTGTGCCACCAGGGAAGCCCCAAAAGCAAAAGGAGGAAAGTTAAAAACTAGAAAAATACCTATACATTCATTCCACAAGACTGCACTGTGAACTTAGGATGTACCAGAGAATATGCTAGACATCAGAGACAAATTAATGAGAATAGATATGACTGCCAGTGCTGGGAAATGTTGTTCTGGATTGTTATCTTGCTTTTGTTTCAACATTTTAGTACCTTATTAGATAAGATGGGGATAAAATTGAAGCTTAGCATGAAAAAGCACAAGAGGAAATTTTGTGGAATATAAACTTGCCACTTGAGTGAGCTGCATGAGGAAATAATTAAGAGCCTACCCTTCTCAGATTATTCTATTTTTTTCTTTTACTATCACCAGGGATGGTGGAGTAAACTGTTCTTCTTGGCTCCCAATTGGTGACAGAGAAAAAACCAAGTTGTTTTCATGGACAGTATCAGACAGATACAGATGTGTTGTATTTAATTTAGATGTTTTGTATTAAAACTATGCCTTTCCCCCCAAAATGAACCAACATTTTAAAGTGGATTGGATAGAAAATTCTAGAATTTTTGACCCTCACAACCAGCAATAATACTGAACTCACAGTTCAGGAGGGCAATATTGGCTAGGGAGGTGGAGCAGCAGCCCCCATCTGAGAGACAGGTGCTTCCTGGCTTAACAGCTGCCCCCCATCCCCACCATACCCTCCATCCCTGGCTCACTGCAGGCATCCTCACCACCAGGAAGCTCCTTCCCAGATACAGCTCCCGCCTGCCTCCCTGCCAGCTCTCTCTCTGACACCGAACTGTCTCTGTTCCTCCCACCAGTACACCTCTGCGCTCACCTACGATGGGGTGAAGGTGATGGCTGAGGCTTTCCAGAGCCTGCGGAGGCAGAGAATCGATATCTCCCGCCGAGGGAATGCTGGGGACTGCCTGGCTAACCCAGCCGTGCCCTGGGGCCAGGGCATTGACATCCAGAGAGCTCTGCAGCAGGTGAGGCTGGCAACGATGGTGGCCCCATCCTATGGGAGCCTCGCAGGGGATTTAAGCTTCACTGTCAGGTGGGATGTAGCTATTGAAAAAAAAAAAAAGGTGGCACACACCTGAAGTTTGGACCACCACTGCACTTTGTCTGTGGCTCTGACATACAGGAAAGGTCAGAAAAACAAAATTTAAAAATGTAATAGTATGGACTAGTCATTCCTGACAGCACAAGAGCTCTATTTTCTGCTTAGGGATTATGCTAAGAAGGGGAAGCAGTGATGCTGTATTTGAAAGAGAACTTGAGATACACAAGGATGAAACTGAACCATTTTTGCAGGCTCTCAGAGACTCCACTCTCTTGCCCTGATTTTCTAGATTTCTTCATTATCTTTGCTCTCTGTGCACATGTCAGGATGGGACCCTGAAAATGTTTCTCGACACTTCTGATTCTATTTTCTTGCTTCTCAGCATTGCAATCATCAATTTTGTTTCCACTTAAGAACGGGCAAAGGACAGGGATATAAAATGGTCAGGATCTTCCAATCTGACTCTGCAGAGGATTCTGAGGCTGAATCCAGATTCAACAGGGAGGAATATAAACACTCAATGATATGTCTGCTGTGGAAGCAGGATGAGACAGAAACACGTGAGGCGTGTGTTTAACATTCCTGGTTTAGAAGGTTCTGGGGACTTGCCCAGCTTTATCATTCTCTGAACTCCTAGAAATCTCTAGAAGTTTCTAGAAGCACCTCAAGCACAGACTAGTTCTCCTGACACATACCACACTATGTGATGCTTCTGATGCCTCCTGAGAGAGACTGTATTTCCAAAGGGGGCTGGGCACAGAGGGCAGGGCTCACTTCAGAGGAATGTCCAAGTATCAGACACAGTAGTGAGCTGGCAACAGCAAGACGTTTTGGTGCAAATGACTCTCAGGACCTGCTCTCTCCATCCAAGAGAGGAGAGGAGCATTTCTGAATGAGGGAGAAATGTAGAGCAAAACGTACAACTGTTCCCATTTGTTTTCCAACCACACATGCACAGCTCTAGCAATTTTTACAACCTGGAGAAACACACAAGACGGGAATATCATCAGTTGCTCTTTAGCTTGAATGAAGCGCCTGCATGTGGAGGAGAACATAGACTTCTGTCCTTTGGAATGAAGCAAAGTGACTGCCCTGTGGCTAGATGCAAACAGGTCCACCCACAGCCCTTTCTGCCCCATCCCCCGTCACTGCGCAGGGTGGCCCCGAATCGCTAGGCAGCAAGAGCCGACAACCCAGCAGCTTCGGAATGATTGCCAAAGGTGTGGTGCCTGCCTTCTGGCTTATTTAAAATGCTCTTCCAGGCTCCACAGTCGAGACAGCTTCTGTTTGCAATGTGAAGCTGGTTTCAGAAGGTCCCAGTGACTTGCCCTCAGCTTCACAACCCTTCCAGCTCCCTTGCCTCTCTCATCTTAAGGATGTCCCTGGAAGGATACGCTGACATCACCATGACAGCGACGAAGCCTGGAGACAATGTGAGTGGCAGAAAGGACTCTGACTCAGGAGACCTGGGGTCCAAGACCAGCCGGGCCCTTGAGTCTCTGGGTGACCTTGAAATACTCATTCAGATCTCCCACACCCTTCCCTTTCCTCACCCATGACAATGAGGCAGCCAGAGAGACTACTCTCAGTTCTCAACTGGCTTATGAATTCTAAGCATCTAAATAATTTTCCTTACACTCTAACCCATGTCTTTCTGGCTGTAACATGCTCAGTCTTCTGCTTCTGCCTTCAGTGATACTGAGAGGAGGCAGTTGCTTTCATCAAAATAACAATGATTTCCTCTATACCAGGGGCCCCCAAACTCCAGGATCTAATGCCTGATGATCTGAGGTGGAGCTGATGTAATATTAATAGCTATAGAAATAAGTACAAAATAAATGTAATGCATTTGAATCACCCTGAAACCATGGCAGGGGCTACTAGCCTGGCCATGGAAGAATCGTCTTCCACAAAACTGGTCCCTGGTACCAGAAAAGATGAGAACCACTGCTCTATACCGCCTTGCGTCAAGACATGCTTATCCCTGCAAGCCTACTGTATACTCTGGCCTAGGGCCAAGCTCTGGAGACAATCAGAGAAGGCAAGGCCCTTCCTCAAGAAACTCTCTTTAGTCTCTATTGGGGCTAGAGGTAGGGTGGGGAGAACTAGCCACAAAAACAAAAGCAAAATACAATCGACATTCTGACCCGAAGATCAGCTGTTCAAACTGAATCAAATCTTTGTTTATCACTTCAAATCACAAAAGTGTGTGGCAGAAAGAGACCTGAGAGATGACGACTCCCACTTTTCCTTACATTAGAGATGAAGCAGCTGACCCAGAGTGGGCAGTAACCCCCACAGGATCACACAGCAGCTTCGCAGCAGAGACTGTAACAGACCCCCAGCTGGGGCTCCTCCTCCTGCCCCTAGCCTGTCCTGTGGCCACAGGGACCTTTGCTTGTACGTACTGAGCCTCAGCGCCTCCCACACACAGTCACGGCTACTGTCTAGTCCTTTTACCCTCTAGACCCATCTCTTTAAATAGCCATGACACTAGGGAGGACCTGTGTGCCCACAGTAGACTGGGTAGATCCTAATGCCAGTCAGTCCTTGGACCCCAACTTGGGATCTCAAGTCACTTCTACACTGACCTCTGATCTTCAGGTCACAAGTGGGGAGGGACCTGAGAGTCAGCTTGTGATCAAGCTGGGAAGTCTGTGAGTTAGACCATTATTCTAAAACTAAGGGTTATACCAGCTATGACATGTCCTGGGCTCACTATGCACAAGGTTCTAAACATATTTTACATGATTGATCTCACTGAATCCCCTATAACATAACCCTCTGAGGTAGCTGGTTTTATTAACTCAGTAGACACTGAGCTACACAGATGTTCAAAAATTCCCCCAAATTATACAGCTAGTTAGTGGTAAAAGTGGGATTCCACCCCACATCTCCTTGCTACCTCACTGTACCCTTAACTTCTCTGCTCTGCTCTGAAGCCTCGAAGGCCCAGCCCAGCATATGAGAGCAAGCTCTGGCCCAGCCAGCTACAGCACGTGACCTTGGGTAACATCCAAGGGCCTCGGCTCCTCCTCACCCCGCTACAGTTTCCCCAGGAGCAGAGTGAAAATAACCCAGCCACCTGCCTGCCCCCATCTCCTCACCCTGCCTGACATCCAAGGAGCCACTCAAAATATTAATGATCCCACAATCCTAGAACTCCTCAACGCTCCAGGAAAGAGGAAGCATTAGGGTACCTATAAGTTGGCTTCTGGCAGGCAGAAACGAGTGAGTTCCCCAAGTCAGGCTCTTAGCATTTAGGAGGTCATTGGCTCAAATGCACACATGCACACATATATTTTTGCATGACCATGAGTCAGAGGGAACCACAGACACTTCGGGAAGCCCAGCTAAGAAGCTGAAGAATTGAAGGTGAAGAATACCTGCACTAAATAATGATCAGCCCTCTTAGCATTAGGGTTTGCAGTTTGTCAGCTAATGATCACACATATCAAAGTGAAGATTGACAGGGCACTTCACTAGATGGGGTCAGAATTGGGGGGAGCGGAATAAGGGTGTAAGATACAGTCCTGCAACTCAAACTGAAAACCCAGTGTTGAAGGAAAGATAAGTTCCTAAGAAATAATAGCCATAAAGTTGAGGATTAGGAGCTAAATCACATACATAGCCAGGCTGTTGGTGCTCTGGATGGTCAGAAAAGAATGCTATGACTGAGGACTGTGGACATTACCAGACTATCTGTAGGCATGTGACTGGGGCTTTAAATAGAACGACCATGTAATTTATCATCCAACCCGGAACACTGAGGAATGAAAGGGAGAGCTATTACCAATTATCCCAGAACAAGAGATGTAGACTGGATCGATCCCAAGCAAACTGAGATGGATGGTCATGCATGCCTTAAAGGAAGGATGACTTTGAACAAAGAGTGATTTGGGTTTTGGAGGGTCTGGATGAGGATATAAGGGATACCAGCAGGAGTCTACAGCGAGGGTACAAGAAGGACTTCAGGGCACTGTCCTTGGCTATTAGTTCATTAAGAGGACAAGAGCTGGGCTCTCACCATGTCTCCACCAAGCACTATCTGGAGGATCCTGGATTAATTGCTCAACTTTTCTGGCATTAATTTCCTTATCTTTTAAATGAGTATAATCCTCATAACACTGCCTCCTTTTCTGGCTTGTGACAAGGCTCAAAAAGAAATTTTTTAAAGGATAATAAATAAGTTTCTTTGAAGCTCAGGGCAACTGCCTGAGATAGCTAGAGCCAGGATTATTCTTCCCATTGATCAGAAGGGAAAGTGGAAGCTCAGAGGGGTCTTGAGACTTGCTTGCCCCACTAGAATAACCAGCACGTGGTCCCCTGGGCCCTGGTTCACAGACTCTGGCTTCCCACACCCACTGGGCATTCAGGAGGAGAAGCCAAGAGAACAAACCCACCTCAAGGTAGCCACAGAGAGGCTGTAGAAGCCCTGGGCCAGGGTATCTCCACTGACCTCACCCCCAGGGCTGGAGAAGCAGGAGTCAGGGCTAAAGGCTCAAGTAGTAAAAATGCTAACAAGCACTCTCCTGGCACCAGCAGGAAAGAACAAGTATGCTTCAGCATCTCATGGATGGCAGACACTGAACTGGCACCCAATACAAATGACAGGAGACCTAAGGTTAAATCCCTATCTTTCACTGAGGGAGTCAGCAGGTGCCAGGATAGCGATGGGAAGCCCAAGAGGCAGGAACTCAGGGAGACTCCAGGTCTCCCTTGGCCTGACTCCTGTCACCCCAGCTCGGGGTGGCATGGGGAATGGGGGCTCAGAGGCTCAGTACTGATGGATAGGATAGCAGTTTCCAGATGTGGTGGAAGCATATGTTTCTGAGAAACTTATTCCTCTAAGAGTCCAGACCCTCCTCATAAATGGTTTGGGGCTAATCTAGTCCCTTGACCTCCCTCCTTGCTCTGCCATCATGGAGGGGTAGTTCTGGGACATCTTCTTTCCCATGCTTTAATTTATCTCAGGGTGTGTAAGTCCTGGCTTCTATAACTAGACAGTAAAGAGCCTTCAGCCTGCCAGGCCTCTCCTGACTTGCTGTGAATCATGAACACAGGTGCCACAGCTCTGAGTCTCAGTAGTCCTACCTGTACAATTGGCAAAATAATCTCTGCTTTTGCCACTCACTAGGTCTCTGGGAACATCACATAAGCAGCATCATGTGAAAACAGTGTGGTGATGTAAGAGGCCCTCAGGTCGCAAAACTTTGCTGCTGCTGATTATTTTTTTGGAAACTGAGAAAGGCATGTATAAATGACAGCAACAAGACCCTCATTTCTGCTGAAAAAGTCCCCTCCTGTGAGGCCACAACTTATCAGACCCATGTTAAATCTTATTGTCCATACTTCGTATCCACCAAACACAGCACATCAGTAGTAGCAACAGTAGTAATCATCATTATCGTCACCATCGCCATCATTTAAATAACAGACACTATACACTGAACATTTATGTCCCAGACAATATGCTAAACACTCCAGTCCTTTGTAGAGGAAACTAAGAAACAGATAGGCCTAGTGACTTGCACAGAGGAATTAGAGCGTGGCCTGGGGAAGGCCCAGCTAGAATAGAGGGTGGCAGCTGTATGCACGGAGAACACATGACTTTACACACTTCTGTGTCACCTCTCAGAGCCAAGGACAGTAGCGTCCTCCTTTTTAGAGGCCACTTGGTATACGAAGTGAAGAAACCAGAATATGTCAGAAGCTATAGATTTCAGAATTGCCTCGGACACTTATAAGTCCTAAGTCATGAGCAAATCACTTTGCCATCCAGAGTCTGAGTTTCTGCCATGAAAGTGAAGATTGGGACTTACCTGGTCACCAGTGGCTGGGACTCCATGCTCCCAATGCAGGGGGCCCAGGTTTGATACCCAGACGGGGAACTAGCCCCACATGCTGCAATTAAGACCTGACATAGCCAAATAAATAAAATAAATATTAAAAAAAAAGAAAGTGAAGATCCTAATCTCTCTCTAATCAACTTATCTCAGGGGTTCCTCTGAATGAAGATAAAGTAATATGTGCAAATGTTTCATAAACACTTGGAAAATGGTGGTAATATTAATAACACTATTAGTAACAATAAAAATAAGAGCTAGCCTTTGTTGAATACTTGCCTTGGGGCAAGCATTGATCAAAAAATATCTAATTTCATCCTTAAACCAACCTTAAGATATAATTAACCCTAATGGGCCCCATTAAACAAATGAGGAAACTGAGTCATAGAGGCATTAGGCAATTTGCATATGAATTATGTCATAATGATAATTAGTATGACACTTGACACTGGGGCCAAAAAAAGATGCCTGTTTGAATCATTAATGACACATTTCTGTTTCTGCAAACCATCTGCACATCTGTCCCAGTCTATTTTTCCAAATGAGTCACATGAGCTGGCACATAGCAATGAATGGGAAGCTAAAGATGGGCCAGAGAGGACCAAGGAGAGAAGGTGAAGCTGCTGATGGGTTAGAATTGCTCACATCTCATTCTTTGTAGCAGGATCGGTGCTTTGCTTTCCCTTTGAAAAGCAAAAGTAGCCTAGATTTCCTAGAGTGAGAATTTCTCCAGATTTCATCTCAAGAGAGTGAAGAATTTGTTGCCTAATTTGTTCAGTGCTCTAGGCCTGTTGTGACCTCGCTACTGAGACTTCAAACCAGGAGGTGATGGGAGGGTCAGCCTGCAAAGAGACACACTTTTCTTTCTTCCTTCCTTCCTTTTTTTCTTTCCTTCCTTCCCTCTCCCTCCCACACATCCCATCTTAAACATATACACACACCCCAGCTATTCTTATAACTTCCAGAGGCAGAGGGGTTGGTCATTCACTGTCAGAAAATGGTTACACCCTGCAAGGCTTCCTCTGAAGCCTATTTGAAGAGGGGGAAAATAAATAATGCTGGGTTACAGGGCAAGGTTCATATTGGTTATAGGTACAGGCTCATCTCACTGGCTTTAGGCCAGACAAATCTGAGGAAATGTGACAGATTATGGTGGGAGAATGTGATTTCTCGCACCTGAGCTGATGACACACAGATAGACTCATCTCCAGTTTGAGGGTGGGCCAATTTTATTGGTCACCTCCAGAGCTGCAGGCTTGGTCCCAGAGATCCTGGATCCCCCATGCTGACCACTCAGCCTTTAAAATGAGCTTGAAGATAGGAAGCCATGAAAGTTTAATCTGACTCATTTGTGGAGAAGAAATCCTATGAGGCATATTTGGGGGCTTCCTCTATACATGTTGATTCAACAGCTAAGACCTAAAGTCCTATATCATCTGGTCTTACCATAAAGGGTTTCCCCAGATGCTTTAAAGTTTGCATAATAGCACTTTCACATTTGCTGTGTCATGTAAGGTAGATGGAGCAGGAATTTTGGAAACTAGAGGCTTGCAGAGGTGATTATCCAGTCACTTGGTTGTTCAGAGGAAAACTGAGGTAAAACCCAGGTCACCCAATTCTAGGTATTCAGGTTCCCAGGCATTTTATTCCCTGGCCTCACAAAGGAATTACAAAGCAACACTGAAGCATGGCCCAAAGCTGGCTCCCAGTCCTGGGTCTTCCCCTGACTCACCAGGCAGGGCACACCAGTCTCTTCCTTCATGGGCCTCCTTCAGTTCCTGCATCTGAAGGTGTGCGTCTGAGGAACGGTGATTCTCACGGTGGTGGTCCTGACAAGGGTACAGGATTGAGGATGGTACAGAGATTCCCTATGAAGATGGACTTCAATCCACTCTTACTGTTGGCCAAAAGCAATGGGTGAAGCAGTTTTCAGGAAGAATTCCATTTTAGTAGGAGAACTGTTCTCCAACAGTTATGCCTGTTTCAGGCAAAGGAGTAGAGAGGTGTTTAGGATTGATGCTACCCTAAGACCTCATCCCATGTAACTTTCTCAGGTTCTGGGCTTTCAGTTCAGAAGGAAAAGCCAGCAAATGAACAAACATGAAGCACAACTTCAGAGTTCACTGGTTCCCACCTGGCGTTTTCTTGCAGGTGCGGTTTGAAGGCTTGACAGGAAATGTGCAATTTAATGAGAAAGGACGGCGGACCAACTACACCCTCCACGTGATCGAAATGAAGCATGACGGCATCCGAAAGGTAAAGCTCCCTTTGCTTCCATTACACAGGGAGGAGAGGGCCGAACAGAGGCTCAAGCCAGAGCGGAGGGCCTGGGGAACCTGCTGTCCTGGACTGGATTGCTTAGAAGAGAAGCAGGTGGTGGGGATTCTAATCTGGGCTCTGCTGCTAGCCAGCTAGGATTTGGGGCAAGTCAGTCGTTCCTCTGAGAATTGATTCACTGCAAAATGGAGATAAAAAAACCTCTACCTTTGCCTTGGGGTGCTTGTAAAGATCCAAAGGATGGGAAAATATTTTGAAAATACGAAGTAACAGATGTGTATAAAATGCCATTACTGTTCCTGAGGGATTTCAAGGTAAGAACTTGAGAATGATGGTTTATTGAGCAAGTTAACCATCTTTTCCTAATCCACACTTGGTCGTATTCTCCCTCTCTCACTCTCTCTCATATATATATATATATATACTTACTAAACATTTTAGAACAATGTTCAGATTCTTGGAGAAAACATTCAGAATTCTACCAGACTTCTGCATTCTGGTCTTGGCCGATTTCTCTGACCTTGATCCTTGACACTCACTTTCTTCGTCTTTCCACTCCAGTCATTCCAACCAACATTCACTTCCAGGAAAATATCATGTTCTTTCTCACCTCCCCAGCTTCCAAATGTGTTCCCTCTGCCTAGGACTCTTCTATCCCATCCCCCATTCCAACCTGACTTCAAGAGTCAGGGTAAATGTTGCTCCCCAGGAAAGCTTTCCCTGGGCTTCCTTGTTATGCCTCATGGCCACCTGTATTTTACTGTCCATGGCCTTCACCACATCCCTAGTTCCTCGGGGTGGCACAGTGTGGTAAATAAGAGGCTGTGCAGACACAGTGTGAAGCTGGTAGAGTGTCAGAGCATTAGCCCCAGAATCCTGGGATTCCATCCTGGCATCACCACTTACCAGCCTGTGACTCTGGATAAGTAAATCAGGTTCTTTGTGCCTTAAGTGGGGATTAAATGATCTAATGGGTGCAGAAGTTCTGAGGGCTGGGCCTGGCACATTGCAGACTAGGTCTTAGTCTCTCAAACTTGATACTCTCTACGCCTGTGCCGTCACATACAGTTGCCACTAGCCATGGTTGGCTATTTCAATTTAATTCTAAATAATGAAAATTTACAAGCCCCTCAGTTGCACTAGCCACTCTTCCAGTGCTCAGTAGCCACAGGTGGCTAGAGGCTGTCACACTAGAAGGCACAGATGTTGATCATGCCCATCATCACTGCAGGTTCTACTGGACAGTGATACTCATGCTCTCTATTCCCAGCCTGTGGGCTTCATGGTGCTCTGGGTGGCATGGTGAGAAACACTGGCAAAATGGTTACAAGCTGGGGCATTGAAGTTAGACACACCAGCAATTAAGTCTCTGCCTTACTTTCTACTACGCACATGACCTTGAACAACTGAGCCTCCCAGAACCTCAGCGACATCATCTCCAAATAATGCCCTTTACATCACAGGACTTCCATCAAAACTGAGTGAAACAATGTCTGCTACCCCCTTGCCTGTGTGGAGGAGTTCCCCAAAGCATGGATTGGGCATTCAACCCGTTTTACTTGTTTGTTTCAATTGCCTTCTTTGGGCCACAGGATTTTTATATCAGCCTTGACTATGAGTGAGTCAGGCTGTGCAAGTCCATGGAATTGATAAATCAGCAAACTGAAATAACAGGGTAACTTTAAAATCCATGAGCAAATGGTTGTGGTTTATTTTTCAGGTCTCGGGGCTGTTTTTCAACTTACTTTCCAATGACTAAATCCTTTCTTTGAAAGTGGGTTTAGGCAGCCTTCGGTTACAGGGAATCTGATTTTCAGAAAATCAATTCCTCCACATCTATGGCTTCAGGTCTTTTACTCAATCAGCCTCCTAACAAAGTAATTTCTCAGATTCACGGGCAACCTTGTTGTGCTGGTTTCCATGAACAGTGCATGGCCTTACCTGATATATGTAATAAAAAGGGACTGCTGCTGTTTAACTGGGAGCCTTGGGGACTCGCTCCTGATCTTTAGGCACGTATCCTGGCTACTGATCTGCCAACACACACTCTAGGTGTCTGGGTCCAATTTGACATCCTACTGAAATGTGTGTGGTCTCTGAGCATATATTCATCCCATACTTTGGAGCTTCAAATGCCAGAATCTGCAGTGGCTCCACTAAATCTACAGCCTTGTGAAATGCCAGTCAGAGATTCCACTTCGCCATGGGGTACTGATTCAAATAGGGATCTCTATTCATATAAAATGTCTTGTCAAATTCAAGTAGGATTGCAAATTCTTAGAGTGGCTGCCAAGAGAGAAGTGCAGGAAAATTCTTGAAGGTCTTTCATCAAGGGACCAGCATTAATGATGTAACCATCTTTTCTCATCACCATTGGCCTTGTAGCTATGTTTTGACTTAAAAAGGACAAGTCTTAACTTGAATTCAGTCACCCCTGCCCTGTCTCAAATTTTTCATGCCCAGTCATGACCCAAGTGTAACTGGAAAGGAAAGATCAGGTAGGAAAGAAAGTGACACAAAGTCCTCCCTATGTCAAAAGTAATTAAAAATCCTGAAGCATTCACAGCCCTCCAGTCCAGATGTCCTTTGGAGGTTTTTTCCTTAAATCTTTGCTACCCAACTTTAGACATACTGGTGGTGGTTTAGTCACTAAGTCGTGTCTGACTCTTTGCAACCTTTACCACCAGGGAAGCTCCTTAGACATAGTGAGTCCTATTCTATTCAATCCAACCACTTCTCTCCATTTCCACCACTGACTCCAGAACTCAAGCTACCTTCTACATCTGCCAAGACTCACACAGCAGCCTCCTTACTGGTCACTAGCCCTGCTGGCCAGGTTCTTGTCCCTCTACAAGGCTGCTTTTCAACACAAGAGCTGATCATCTTCAAATATGTATCAGGTTATATTGCTTCTCTGCTTAAAGCCTTTGACTGGCTTCCTACTGCAGGGGCTTCCCTGGTGGCTCAGATAGTAAAGAATCTGCCTACAATGCAGGACACCCAGGTTCAACCCCTGGGTTAGAAAGATCCTCTGGAGAAGGGCATGGTAACCCACTCCAGTATTCTTTCCTGGAGAATTCCATAGACAGAGGAGCCTGGTGGGCTACAGTCCATGGGGTTGCAAAGAGTCAGACATGACTGAGTGACTAATACACCACTGTAGGTAAAATGTAACAGAACTCCTTACTGTGGCCTTCAGACCCAGATACTCTTGACCCTCTGAACTCTTGCTCCTCTTTTTCTAGCTCACAACTCCACAGCTACCCTGGAATATCTGCTTCTTTACCCGACATTCACCATCACTATAGTTTGATGTGCATATCTCTCCTTGTCATTCAAGTCTGGCCCAGCTGAAGTCACTCTGGAAAGGCTGTTCCTGACCAAAATATCTAAAGTGATCCCCTACCACCAAGCACAATCCCATTATCCTAATTTTTCATAGCGCTTCCCCTTCTGAGATATTCTTGTTGGTTTACTGATCTCTATTGGGGTTGGTAAACTTCAGCCTGCAGGCCAAATCCAGCCAACTGTCTGTTTGTTTACAGCCCATGAGCTAATGATTTTTACATTTTTAAATGGCTGAAGTAAATCAAAAGATGAATACTTCATGATATGTGAAAATTACATGAAATTAAAATTTCAGGGTCCATAAATAAAGTTGTGGATTTGGTTTTTTTTTGGAATACAGCCAAACTCATTTGTTTCGGTGTTGGCTATGGCTGCTTGTGCACTGTGACAACAGAGCTGAGTAGTTGCTACAGAGACTGTTTCACCCACAAAGCCTAAAGTGTTTACTGTCTGGCGCTTTAAAGGTGAAGTCTGACAACTCCTGGTCTGAATATGCATTGTCTTTGTTCCCCTCCTCTCCACCTCCTTCCACTAAAATGTCAGCTCTCTAAACGCAGGGACATGGTTGTGTTATTTATTATATCCTCAGCAGCAATAATATATTGATGCATAGTAAGCACATGCAAATAAGTGGTTGTTCATTAAATGAGCGGGCAGAATATTGAATGTTGCTTGGCAACCAGGAAGCATACTACTCTGGCCCCCATAGATCTGCCAGCAAGTAAGGAAAAAAATGCTGATAAATTTAATGAAATAACACCTCAAGCAGAACTCAGATAAAGTCACATACAAACTTACAAAGTTCAAATTCTTTAAGTATGTTAGTTAAGGTCCAATAACAGATAAACTCTAAAAATCTCAGCTGTTTAATACAACAGAGGTCTAATTCTTATTCACCCAGTGATCAGTTTGGGGGACTGGGGCCTCTGGTTAAGACTCAGGCTTATGGAGGCTCCATTGTCTGTTTGGGTCTTCCTGACTATCAATGGCCAGCTAACAAATGAGGAAGAAAGATATTAGAAACTGTGCTGGGGATTTGGAGGAGTCAGGTTAGGATACACATGTTCCACTGGCCAACCCATTCTCCTGGCCCATCTAGACACGTGGCAGGCTGGGAATTGTAATGGCAATCTAAGTAACTACTTCCCACCATACCTGTAGGCTATGAAAGGTGAACAAGAATCCTTGCTGGTCATCAGGTTGTCTCTGCCACAATAGGCAACTTCATCTTTAAAACTTTATCATAATGGATCTCATTTTTGGAGGTTAGGAGTTGTGGCTTCAGAGGCAGCTTAGAGCTACCAACGACACAACTACAAATGTGCCAATGTGATTTGATGACTGTGTAAGGTAGATCTATTGTATATACTGTTCAATGATCATCTTCTTTTTAGGCTGTATTTACTTTAAAAAAATCTAATCTATCATCTCATGACAGACTCATTTCTACATTCAAAGAATCCTTAGAGGTAGATGGAAAACAGGAGATCAAAAATTCTAACTGGCTCCAGGAGAAGACCTGTCACTGTCAGAATTGTTTAAATCTTCTCTTGAACAGTGGAGCCCAATTTTTTTTTTATTTTATTGTATTGGTTTTGCCATACAATGACATGAAACTGCCATGGGTATACATATGCTCCCCCTCCAGAACCCCCCTCCCTCCTCCCTCCCAATTCCCTCTCCCTGGGTCATCCCGGTGCACCAGCCCTGAGCATCAACCCTGGGCTGGCGATTGATTGCACATATGATAACTAACATGTTTCAATGCCATTCTCCCATATCATCCCACCCTTGCCCTCTTCCACAGAGTCCATGAGACTGTTCAATTTTTACCAAACTACTAGCTCTGACTTACTTTGAGATAAAATCAAAGTTCCTCCATATCCTTAGTAGAGAATCAAAGGGCTGTATAATAATCCAGCCCATTTCTCTAAGAAAAGGAAATTTGCTCTCATCTCCGAAGTGCAATGTCTCTTCAAAAACCTTTGCCAGTTCTATTTTCATCAAAATGTGGAACTAGATTTCTCAGCCTCCTAGCTGACATGGGGGGCAAAGCTGGGTTTTGGCATCACCCTGCTCTTCCGATTAGTGATATTTTTTTATTTCCCTACAAAAGAATTAGGAATAAAATAAGCTTGCTTACAACATTTAAGTGTTCCTCTGGCTTTTGATATAAACCAACCTAAACAATAATTTTTATATATACCAATTTAACATTAGTACTAGGATACTAACTCTGAAGGATCCTTACCCTTAAAACTTAAAGTCTCTTTCTAAGCCATATAAATCTTGTCTACACAGATTTATCTTGTTTTTCCTCTCTCTCTTTAACCAAAACAGCTTGTGATTTTAGAGTGGTGGTTTGTGGGGTTTTGCACCATTTATCCTAGGACATGCTGCATATCAGGAGGGTTATATTCTCAAATGAGTTTGAGAAATGCTCCATAATATATACTTCTTTTGGAAACTGGCAACATTCCATAGCAAAATGAAACTGAAATGTTCTATAGTACAGAAGCCTGTTAGCCTTATGCATTACTCTACTGAATATCATTTTTTAGTTTAATAACAATATGAACCACACACTATGATTATTGTTGTCAACGAATTAACTCATTTGGTTCTCACAGCCACCCTGTGAGATAGGTACTCTTATTGTATCCCCTCTACAGGAGAGACTGAGGCCCATTGAGGTCAGGTAATTGGCCCAAGTCATACAGTTAGTAATTAGGAAAGTCTATCTTTTAAACCAGGTCTGTCTGATACCAAAGACCAATCACTGTACCATCAAGCCCCCACTTTTAAAGATAATTCCCATGAAGGGACTTCCCTGGTGGTCCAGTGGCTAAGACTTGGTGCTCCCAAAGCAGGAGGCCTCGGTTTCAACCCTGGTCAGGAAACTAGATCCCACATGCCTCAACTAAGAGTTCCCAAGTCACAGCTAAGACCCAGGGCAGTCAAATAGGTAAGATAAATTTTTTTTAAAAAAAATATTTGAAAAACTCTATCAATACTCAACAGATTTTAGAGAACTTAGCTGCATGTCAAAGGAGGCATCTACCTTGACACTGATGGTACAACTGATGGTTGTAGAGATCAGAAAGAACAGCTGAGCCAGTAACACATCATGAAGAGGGCAGAAGGAAGAGAGGAAAAGAGGAAGCTGCTGCTGCTAAGTCGCTTCAGTCGTGTCTGACTCTGTGCAACCCCACAGATGGCAGCCCACCAGGCTCCTCCATCCCTGGGATTCTCCAGGCAAGAACACTGGAGTGGGTTGCCATGTCCTTCTCCAATGCAGGAAAGTGAAAAGTGAAAGTGAAGCTGCTCAGTCGTGTCTGACTCTTCATGACCCCATGGACTGCAGCCCACCAGGCTCCTCTGTCCATGGGATTTTCCAGGCAAGAGTACTGGAGTGGGATGCCATTGCCTTCTCCAGAAAAGTGGAATGGAAGGAAGAAAAAAGAGGAGGAAATGGGAGGGAAAGGGCATGAAGACACCATAGCATCATCTACAGGAGGAAAAAATGGTGATTAAATTTGCTAGATCATCTCCCAACTTTGTACTGATTATATTAAACAATACTACTTCTGAGGTCCACAACCTGGTTTCTATACTTTGCCACTCATCTGCTATATAAACTTCAGAAGTTTGATCATCTGATCTCCCCAAACCTCAGTTTTCGCATCTGTAAAACAAGGAAAATAATTCCCAGCCTGTCTGTGTTATTTGAATAGTGTTAGGAGCAAAACAGTTAAGTGTTGGGTAAGGAGTTTGGAAATTATTTTTCTAAACTTGCACCACAATATACTACAATAATGGTTTGAAACATTTATTTCTCAATTAAAGGTCTCCTTGTAAAAAGGCACTCTTAAGGGGAAATCCCAAAGTGTAAAATTGATTAAAAGCAGAGCTGACTGTTGAATCAGGGATGAAGAACCCTGAACCCTTGCCCACATCCTGCAGACGTGGCAAAGGGGCTTCACAGATGCCCTAAGGCCCCGTGAAGCATGCGCCTAGCAAAGTGGTAGAGGCAAGGTTGTAGTGTGGTCTTGAGCAGGTCCCCTAGTGCCTGAGCCTCTGTTTCCCTCGCTATAAAAAGAAGAGGTTAGAAGAAATGATTCTTCAGGCCTCTTCCAGCTCTGATATTTTGGAAACCTAAGTTTCTAGTTCTTGTCTTGAGAGAGAAATGTCTCCCTCCAGGCTAACTGAAAATGCCCCCACATAAGCAGCATGGTACCCATGCCTGCATGAGGGCAATCCTGACCCAGTGTTCGGAGAGACAGCCTCCCACCTGCCTTCACACCTCTGAACTGTCTCAGCACATACAGGATCCACTGTCTCTGTGTTGGATCCACTCCTTCTCTCAACAAACCTTCTTCCCTGAGCTGCTTCTCTGTGGAACAATGGCAGCCTGGAATGAACAGACCTCTAGCTTTGTTCCTGAGGAGCATCATGGAGAGAGGGGACAAATGTACCAACCGCTAGACCATGGGGCCAGTTGGAACCAACACGAGGCACTCAGGGTCAGCTGGCAGCCTAGCAGAGCATGGACACACACAGCCCTGTGGCCAGCCTGCCCCGCTCCAATCCTGGCTCCACAACTCTCCTGCAGCCTTGGGAAAGTTACTCCACTTCCCCACATCTCAGTTTCTTCACATTTAAAATGGGAGTGATAATTAAAAACCCAGGTCATAGGTTTTTGGGAGGACAAGAGAAGTTAAAAAAAAAAAAAACACTTCGTATTAATATTTGTTTGCCTGCGCCGGGTCTTAGCTGCGGCACACAGGTGTTCTAGTTACGCATGTGGATTCTTAGCTACAGCGTGTGGGATCTAGCTCCCTGACCAAGGATCAAGCCTGGGATCCTGCAATTGGAGTTCGGAGTCTGAGCCACTGGACCACCAGGGAAGTCCCTAAGAAAACACTTAGAAGAATGCCTACAATACAATAAGCACCCAAACACTGTTAAGTAATATGCTTTCCAGCTGAGGGCTAAGTTCCTTCTCGGCGAGAACAGCATCGTGGTGAAAAGCTGACCCTGGAGACAGATGACCAGGGTTCCTGGCCAGCCTCAGCCACTTAGCTGCATCACTACCCTCACCGTGCAGGTTAACAAACTCCTCTAAGCCAGATGCACAAAACCCATCATACACAGCCTCTGACAGAGCAAGAACATGCTCAGTGTTGGTGATTAATACTGTTGTTGTTAACAACAGTGAGATTTCAGGGAGAATTATTTCTTTCTAGCCTAGGGGACTGGGAAAAACATCAAGGTGAAGATGACCTTTGAGTGAACAGTTGGCATGTGCCTCAGATTTCGTGAATCCGGACTGACTTTGGAGGACTGCTCTTTCTTCTCCATATGTACTTCAGTTCTCCTTCCTGTTTGCCTTTTACAACTGCAGCTAGCAGAACCACAAAACACAGTGGTCTAAAGCTTAATAGAGACAGAGGCAGAGATGAGAGAGAGAGAGAGAGAGAGAGAGAGAGAGAGAGAGAGAGAGAGAGAGAGTGTGTATGTGTGTTAGCCATGCCATTCTGTTCTTCCCAAACCTTCCATGACCTCCTGTTGCCTTCAGGATAGGCCTACACCATTTAGCTTGGCCTGCAAAGCCCTCTGCTACCTAGACCCAGGCACCCACTTTCCTCTGGGGCTAACCCTATCCTCCACCCAGGACCCACTGAACTTACATATCCAGGCAGATTCCTGCATCTACATCTGGGCTCATCTCTTCTCTGACCTGACAAATTTGCACTCAACAAATTTGCATCCCTCATGACTTCTGCCTCGCCTCCTCCAGCTAACTTCTTCCCAGCATAGGTTTCATACTTAGCTTCTGCTTCTCCAAACTCCTTGAGCTCAAGCTACCTGAGTCACTCACTTGTCACTTCTGGGGCCACGTGCGTGTGTGTGTCATGTATTCCTGAATAGAGTAGAGGGATTGTCAGAGCAAGGACTATCTCTGAGACTTCTGTGTATCTTTCTCAACTCTGCCACACAATACCACCAACATCTTAGCTCAGAGTCTTACGCACAATAGGGATCCTATAAATATTTGCTGAAAGACCTTGGAAAAGGAGTCAGTATAAATAAGTACTAAGTAATCTTAAAAAAAAAATAATGTTGTCAACCAGTATTTGAAGGTACAACTGTATGCTCAGTATTATAATAGTTTAAAAATTGTAAATAAGAGAAATAAATAAACAATAAAATAACCATCACCTAGCAAGTTGAATCTAGATGGGAAAATATAGTTAATCTAAAAAGAAAGCAAAAAAAATGGTTTAAATCCTACGATTACAATTACAGTTCAGAATGAGCTAAGGAAGAGGATTACTAGGCATGGAACAAGGAGGAGCCTGACCTTGTGAACAAGGCAGGGAATTAAATCTCTATGACCCTGACTTACATTGCGCAAAACAATTTGCCACATAAACAGTTAAAACCTCATTCCTCTTAAGAGGCAATTTTCAGGCTTCCCATCATGATGAGGATTTTCATGGGCGTGGGGCTGGGAAGACCAGACCTGGAGAGCATCTTGTCTGAAGAGCATGCTGTTTATATCTAGCGTGCTTTAAAGTCTGGTGTGTCCAGCATTGTGATGTGACACTCAGCTCCTTGATTTCCTATCTGGTATTGGCTAGAGGGTGCAGAGTGGGCCATTCCTGAGAATCCTGGCTCACCCTATGTCACCACACCCCTCTCCTTAACAGATTGGCTACTGGAATGAAGATGACAAATTCGTCCCTGCAGCCACAGATGCTCAAGCCGGGGGGGATAACTCAAGTGTTCAGAATAGAACATACATCGTCACCACAATCCTAGTGAGTACTCAGTCCTTCGTGGAGGTTACCTGGGATGTGAGCTAGGCCAACACAAAGGGGAAAGCTGGTCATTCTTCTGGCCAAAATTGTGCAGTAGGTAGAAAGAGGGAGTTAAAAATTATCCTGAAATTCAGAAGGATTTTTGCTCTCTGGCTCTGCCATGATTTTACTTTGTGCCCTTGGATAAGTCAATCACCCTCCTATGAGCCACAGTTTTCCCATCTATAAAACATAAGAGACTAAACTGTGGTTCTTCTGCCTCTACTCTTCCTCAGTAGAAACCATTTTCAAAGAAAGCCCCTAACATACATTACTTAGAGTGGATATAAGTGAAGCTGCTGTGATTTTCAGTGGTTGATCATGAGGAACTTTTAACCTATTTAGGGTCTACTTCCCCACCATCACACCCCCAGAGGTACCTTCAAAGAAACACAAGAGCTCCTAAAACATCACTTGAAAAGCTATGCACAACATCTCAATGAAACAGTCTTATTTTAACAGTTTCCTTCCTTAACCCAAGAAGTTTTGTAATGGGGGGAGCTGAAATGCAGGAAGTGGGTTTAGGGGCTAGAGAGATTCCCCCAAAGTTAACTGATGTTAACTCCTCTGCCATGCCAAAGGCCTCCCTCCCCAAGAGTGAACCCCGAACCCACATTCTCTGTCTCCCATTTCTCCACCAGGAAGATCCTTATGTGATGCTCAAGAAGAATGCCAACCAGTTTGAAGGCAATGACCGCTACGAGGGCTACTGTGTGGAGCTGGCAGCAGAGATTGCCAAGCATGTGGGATACTCCTACCGTCTTGAGATCGTCAGCGATGGAAAATATGGAGCCCGTGACCCTGACACAAAGGCTTGGAATGGCATGGTGGGAGAGCTGGTCTATGGAGTAAGTCCCCCACAGGCTAGGGAATTAGAGGCAGAGACAGATGATTTGACAGGAAATTTGGGGGGTTAGATGACCCTGCCCATAGATGCCTGTTGGACCCTACAGTTTAGTAGTGTTGCTGCTGCAAAGATGAAGAGTCCAAAATCCAATGTCTTAAGACATTTTGTGTTCAGGTTCCTGGTCCCAGCTCCTTCAGCCAGACTCAGTTCAGTCTTGTGACTTCAGTTGATCATCATCCAATACAGGTGATAGTTTACCTTTAAGATTAGTTTTCCTGAGGCAGACCCCTGAGTGGTCACTTTCCTGTTCAGTCACTTAAGGCCCCCTTCAATATAAATTTCTTCCCTGGTGCTAGATGTGCCCTGGATACAATTAAACTTTCTAGTCACTTGCCCTTTCTGGCACCTTCCATTTCAGCCAAACCACCTCTGTTCTCTAGGGTGCCCCCTTCCATTCTGCACCTCTAAAATCTTACCCTTCCCCCCCAAACCTGTATCACATACTGCTTTTTCCAAGGTGTCATTCTCCCCATAAAATGTATGGGGAAAACCCTTTTTCACTATTCTTGCCTTCACTGTAGGATTTAGTTTCTGCTTCTATTATGGCTTACCCTGCCTTGTACACTTGTTTCCTGTGAATAGGGATTGGTCTACTCCATTCACTACACTTGAAATAAGACCACACACAATTGCTATAACACCTTCAATAAATTGAAGCATTTTGGAGAAGTCACTGAAAGCCCTGAATTGTTTTAACTATTTAAGGAACCATTGAGAAGTAAAAGATCTGATCCCTGTCCCCAAGGAACTTAGCATTTTCTGACATAGAAAAGACAATGCGGGAGAATGGTAATATAGCAAAGAATCGAGGTCCATGCAAAAAGCTGGCATGAGGTGGTCTAGCCCACAAGAAAGATGTGTAGCCTGAAAAGTGGCCATATTCAGGTACAGAGAAAGGCAGCCCAGGAATGTCTATAGTATAAACTATAAGATGGTAATAGAAATAAGGTGTGAAGGAAGAGTGAGAAAACACTGATGATTTTTTGTAGAGGGCTTCCGTTGAGTAATCAGTGACAAGACCGAGTAAGAAATGATAAGAGAAAGGGTGTGGACTGACTCAGCGGGCACTGGAAGAGCATGAAGATCCTCGAGGAGAGAAACAACAAAAGGCAATAGAAGAAGAATCCTGCCGCCATGTGCAGGAAAGGCACCACCACAGCTTCACTCACATAAATCAAAGACTCCTGCCTAGGGCTTTGAACAGAAGCAAACGCCGAGCCCCAGGAGGCTAAGAAGCTCTGGTCAGGATAAAGCAACCATTTAGGAGCTTTTAAAATCTCATTGTCTCAGATCAAGGAAATAAGAGTCATGATGGCCGTAAGAGCCATAAAAGGGGAATGCAAAGAAGAAAGAGATAGAATAAAGAAAATTCTGTCTAAGAAGGTGGCTTTGGATATGACCTGGGAAGATGGTTAATGAGTTAAGAAAGGGGTTGTGCTTCTACCTTCTCTCTCCTCTGCTGCCTCTTGCTTTTGGGAAGTGTCATTGATGAAAGATAGAAGACCTAGATGGTTAATGCTGTGTTGGGAAGCTGGTTTCCATGGGAACCTCACCAAGTTCTTAAGGTCATCCCCATGGCAACTGCTGTGAACTTTTCACCTCCACCAGAATTCATCTTCACCTTCACCCAGTGTAATCTGGTTCCTTTAGTAAAAGGCCCAAGATCTGGGTAGAACAACAGTATGATTATCCTGAGGGAAAGCCCCCCAGTATACAGCCATAAGCCGTGGGTCACTAGCTCATCAGTGACAGAAATCACCTCTGGGTGCCTCAGCTGCCAGTCTTTCTTGTCCCCTCCCCTCCACCAGGCCTGTCCCTCTGCCCAGTAACAGCTGTATTCTGAAGACTCTATGATGGGCCCAAATGTATGCCCTCTCTTGAGGGCATTTTCAGTTTGGCTTTCCTTGTCTGTCCCACCTAAGAAAGAATAGAGGGGTCTGAGGCATCTCTAGCCACAAACGACCAGCAAGGTCAGAAAAAAATTTATGTGGAGGGCTCCAGATTTTTCTTTCTGTGCCTCTCAAATAAGCTGTCAATCAGGGTGTCTCATCTTCCCTTTGCTCATTCATGCTCTTATCCACCACGGTAATAGTAGCATTTCAGTGCATCGTTTATGCCAGGCACTGTGCTAAATACTTTACCCAAGTTATTTCATTTACTCCTCATAACAACCCCAGAAGGTGGATATGATTACTCTCCACATTTTATCAATGAGGACACTGAAGCCAGGGAGATTAGGCAGTTGGGCAAAGGACACAAAGTGATGAGAACAGCCACAGTGCATTCTCAGATGACACGGGCTACAATGAAGGCTCCACTTATTGCATAGGTGTGGCTGTGTGCCTAGGCTGTCACGAGTTTCTGGCCTGTTCTTTGTCTTAATGAAGCAGAAATAGAATGAACTTTGGAGACACACATACACAAATCCAGATTTGAATTCTGACTCTGCCTGCTCACTAGCAACATGACTCCTGCGAGCCACTGATCTCCTCCCAGGGGTCCCCTGAGTTCTTTGTCACAGGGCTGGGTGGGAGTATTTCCCTACACAGTGCCTGGCTCAGACTGGCTCTCCATCCCTGGTGGTTTTCTCCCATTTTTGCTTTTACCTGCTGCATCAACACTGTTAACTGTTTCCCCAAGATTGTTTCCAGACATGTTTGGTTTGGGGATCTCCTAGGTCAGTGGTTCTCTAAGTCTGGAGCAACAGCAGCATTACCCGGAACTTGCTGGAAATGCAAATTCTCAGGTCTCCCCAGACCCAGTGATCTAGAAAGTCTGCCATTTGTGGTTTAAAAAACCCCAAGGTGCCTCTGATGTCTGCACACTCAAGTTTGAGAATCACTGTCTCACGATGTCAGTTTCAGAAAATAATTTTGAGCACCTATGAAATGCCCACAGTTCACGGTACTCTCAGGTATTTTAATTCTTTTGACTCTCACAAAACACTGCTGTCCAGTAGATAAAACAAAATTTGTTATGTCTCTTTTTCTCAATAGGAAACTGATATTCATAAGAACAACTGTCTTACTCGAGGGCACATGGTCAGTGAGTCACAAAGCCAAGAGGTCAGGTCTACTTTCCCAGATGAGCCTTGCCCATAAGTGATCCTGCAAAGGTCCAGTGACTTCCTCAGGTGCTGGAAATCAACTCCTAAGACCATTCAGTCAACATTAAACAAGCTAAAATTCGTTGTTCAAAACTCGTGCTGCTTTGCACAAACCACCTTCCCTCTCTAGACCTGGGCTCCTATCTGCAAAATGAAGTCACTGCATTTCCCACTGTGTGTATCCTACGCATATGGGTGCCTTTCAATGCTTGGGGTTCAATGGACAAAGAATTTTGGAAATACTAAATCTGCTTACCCCTCTTAGAAATTCTCAGTGCAGAGTAGTCTATTAAAGGTTCTGAGAAGTCCTGCCTGTTTAAATTCATGTTAATTTTTATGTTATAATTAGTTACATCCTTCCACAAATAATGTTACATGGAACAAATCTTGGAACTGCTAAGTTAAATAAGAACTAAGATGATTGGTTTTGTGATTTTTTTTTCCAGGTCACAGTCCCTTTTATTAACTCACATCAGGAGGCATCAGACAAATCCATTCAATTCCCTTTACCATCTTTGAAGCCGGTCTTCACCCACCTCCCTCTTGGGTAACTTATAGTTATCCCCTCCAAGTCATTTCTATGACTTTTCTCCCCTATTCCTTTTCTACCTATAAGAAAAAAGGAGATACCGTCTCCCTGGCAATGGCTTGTAAGTTTGTAAAAAGTATCAAGATTTAGGCAGTAGGTGTTAGCAGAAAAAAACAGAATTACTGAGACATATACTCAATCCCACATTGCTTTACAGAAAGTTTCTTTCTGTAAGTGAGAAATTTAAGTCATTCTAAACCCAGGCTTTTTATTCCACTTAAAATGCTTCTCAAAAATCTTATCCAATGAGAGTAACCAGGGGAAACCCCTCCGGAGCAATACCAGCCGGCAGCTGGGTGTGGCTGGGGTCTGGACAGCATCTGTCTGCAGCCTCACATCTGGACTGTTAGGCGGCATCATAAGAGAAAGCCACCTGCCTTGAAGAGACTTGCACAGGCATGCCTGTCATTTCACAAGTGAATGTCGTGGCATCCCTCCATGGAACCGTGTTAGATTTCCAGGATCGCTTAATCTCAGGCCAAGAGAGCAGTGCATTTTTAGAGCATAGATGCCAGTGCTCCTGCCATCAAGCAGAGATAGGAAAGACAGAAGAGCAAGGCTGGTGCTGTATGCCCAAAGATGAACATTTCTTGCGACTATTTAATGTTTATCTGTATGAATTTTAAAAACTGAATTATTTGTGCACTTCTTAGCAGTCTTCCTGGAAAAAAATAGTTGTGATACTACTTTATTCTCTCTGCCAGGTCTTCCTCACAAGATTCTCTCCTCTGGGAATGTGTTCTGTATCCGAGCAACCTATTGAAATCCTACTCCCACTTCAGTGTCAATATATATGTTTGTTACCTCTTTGAGGATGCAGTCCCTGACCTCCCGAGACAGAGTTAATTCCTTCCTGACCTCCTGTAGCACTTTGTATCTCTTAGATACAAAACATATCTCATAGTATGAGTTAAACTTGCCTTCACTATCTATCTCATTAGCCAGGACTGTCTTGGTTGCAGGTAAAAGTACCCCAACTCCAACTGGTTTAGGCAAGCAGAAGGATTGGTTCATGTTCCTGGGGACAAACAAAAGAGTATGTTGACACATGTTTCTACCACGTTCCTAGGGATAGCAGGGTAAGCCATGAATTAAGGGTCACCCAAGTTATTTCATCATGGATCATCCATCTCTCACTCTGACTTTCAGGGTTCATGCTCATTAAAGAGACATGGGTCTTATGCCATCCTTGAATGAACCACTGTGGCCAGGGGAGTGGAGTACATTAATGGCCCAGATCTTGGGGATGTGCTTCACCTTATAATAAGGGTTATCAGCCCCACTTGAACCAGAGTTCAGGTGTATCAGGAGTAGTTCTTTCAGGGGAAGAAGGCATGATTGCTGGGCAGGCAATAAAATAAGAGACATTATAACAGCCCCCTTCCTTCCATAAGGTGAGGAAGTCACCCTTAACAATTAGAACTGTCCAAGAATGCAATAATCTCTCCTGTGAGATACTGAGCTGATCAACCATTTATCATAAATATTTTACAGAGAGTAGGAGGAGTTGGATTTCTGAGGTTCTTTCTCTCACATCCTTTAAGATACAAAAGAATATTCAGAGTGAAGAGGAAAATGAGGGGACAGGAAGCCACTGAACTCAAGTGCATGTTTTCTTCTCTCCACTATATTTTTTGCAGAGAGCAGATGTGGCTGTTGCCCCTTTAACTATCACCTTGGTTCGGGAAGAGGTGATAGATTTCTCCAAGCCGTTTATGAGTCTGGGGATCTCCATCATGATAAAAAAGCCTCAGAAGTCCAAGCCAGGGGTCTTTTCCTTCCTGGATCCTTTGGCTTATGAGATCTGGATGTGCATTGTGTTTGCCTACATTGGAGTGAGTGTCGTCCTCTTCCTGGTCAGCCGCTTCAGCCCCTACGAATGGCATAGCGAAGAGTTTGAGGAAGGGCGAGACCAGACCACCAGCGACCAGTCCAATGAGTTTGGGATATTCAACAGCTTGTGGTTCTCCCTGGGAGCCTTCATGCAGCAAGGATGTGACATCTCTCCCAGGTCAGTCAGCTCTTCTCATCACCTTTACTCAATGCTATATATATATACATGGGGAGTTAGCGATGGCAATTTTTTCCAGACTTTATTGTATTTAGTCCTCAACTACGCTTTACTGTCAACTGTCCATTGCATGCTATGGAGGATCTGGACACGCCTTGACTGGCTCTGTCTGCTGTCTGGGTGATGTGTTCTGTCAAGATTAACAGTCATAATTGTGATTCTAATGTTCTGTAGTTAAATAGTACGGAGAAAGGATGGGAGGCGGTATCGTACCATTAACATTTTTGAGCACCTACCACACATGCTAAGCAAGGTTTTGAGTCCTCTTCATGCCTTATTTCACTGAATCCTCACAGAAGCATTAGGTGGGGACACTTGCGATACCTCCTTTTACGAATGAGGAACCACGGAAATGTTGAATATCTTTCCAAGGTTACACAGCTAGTAGTTAGGTGAGTCAAGATTCAGACCACAATCCCAAACTATTTCTGAGTGGCAGAAGGAGCACTGAATTATGAGTGGGTTCTTGCTCTGGTTCTAGCACTTTCTGTGTGGCTCTTGACAAGTCACTTGACTCTTGTAGACCTTGGTGTCTTCATCTTTAAGAGAAAATGGTTCTTCTTTTCTTGGTTCTGAGTAAGATCTTGGAAACTGTCTAGTTCCGATGGTGATGTATATTTGTTTCTTGAGGCTGGGAAATGAAGTTTCTTGGAAATGCCTCAGATATCACACTGAGAACACTAGGGTGGCCAAATCAGTGAGGTTTCAGCCCTCACATTGGATGTGAGTAGCTCCATTTTCGTCTGTTTTACATATTGGACTTGTGAATACAATTTCTTTTGAGAAAGGTTTTTGGAAGGGAGAGAGGAAGGAAGGAAAGGAGGAGAGGGGGAGAGAGAGAGAGAAAGAGAAAGAGACAGAGGGAGGGAGGAAGAAGGAAAGGTAAAGGAAAAGGGGAAAAGGAAATCTGACCACCAGCCAAGAAAAGGGAAAGGCTCCCCACTCCAGTATTCTGGCCCGGAGAATTCCATGGACTGTATAGTCTGTGGGGTGGCAAAGAGCCGGACACAACTGAGCAACTTTCACTTTCATCTAAATCAGTTCCCATATTTACTGATCCCCCTTTCCATCTCTCTGTGTAATGTTCTTTCAGATATATTCTAGAATGTTCATGTCACAAATCCCCTCCAATTTACCTGACAAATAAGCACTGATTGTATTTCCTTTTACAGTTGCTTAATATTTATGAGCTCTTTAATAAGGCAGTCCCTTATCGATTAACAAGCTTCTAAAGCACGCAGGGAGGCATGGCTGAGCACTTGGCTGCACGAACAGATGTGCACACACTCTCGCTTTCTGGGGGCATAACTGCATAAATACGAAGTTCTCTTAGACATGTGCCAGAGGCGTCGGAACCACCTGTCTGGCTCACATTTGAGTGTCAGCGAGGACCAATATTCCTAAGTGGCAATGGAATAAAATCTTCCTAAGGAGCTTCCCACAGGACTCATTTCACCTGCTGTATAATTTAGACCATCTCATCGCTCACCATTATAATCTTGTTTTTCTCTAAATAAGAAGACAGTCGGGGGAGGGGGGCGTTGTGTGGGAGAAGAGGTGTGAGACTGGCTGCCTGGCCGGTGCTGGCAGACACATGGTAAAGAGCAGAGAGAACCCAGCCGGGGAAGGGCTTGCTTAAAAATAACTCAGGCCAGTAGATAAACTGTGGGAAGCAATGATTCAGTGTCACGGGCCATCCAAACATGCAGGTGTCTGAGAAGACCCATGGGCTTGTTTTCTCTCCTGTATTCCCTTCTCGGCTGGGCATCTTACCTCCTAAAGGCACGCTTGTGGTCTGCCTTCAGGCTGTGTTTTCACACTCCCCACCGTTCATCCTGAAGTCTCAAGTTAGTGACCCACAAACTGAATCTGTTACCAGGCATGCTTCTGTAATTTGCACAGTCTGCCAATGATGCTTCAAACCTGAGTGACAGCTGCCCTCTTGAGCTGATCCGTGACATCCCCACGGACCCCAGCCCCCAGTGATCCACTTCACTCCTCTCTGACTCAGCTGGCCCCTGAGAGACTATGTGAGTTCGTGACTTCTGGCTAGAAAAGGGTTTTCAGACTTTATTTCCAGGACTCCTGAGGCTATGAGGAACTCATATGAATTCTATGAGGCTATCTTAGGAACTGACCTTGAGGTGAAGATGAGACTAAACAGGAAAATACCCAGCCTCCTTCCTCCTCACTTTTAATAAAACAACTCCACTCTGTGATTCTGCATTTTCAAGGGTAAAATGGCAGACAACCTCTAGTATCGTTGTGAGGTTTAAAAGAGACTGATACAGGGACTTCTCTGGTGGTCTAGTGGTTAAGATAATCGTTTTGCAATGCAGGAGATGTGGGTTCCTTCCCTGGTCAGGGAACTAACAGCCCACATGCCATGGAATAACTAAGGCGCCCCAACTACTGAGCTCGTGTGCCACAACTAGAGAGTCCCCGTACCACGGTAGAAGGTGCAGCACAATGCAGCGAAGATCCCAGGTGCTACAACTATGAGCCGACAACAAGTAAAGACCGATACATACAGAACTCGTGGCACACTATTTAGACAACACATAGGAATCACAATAAACGAGAAGCTATTTCAGTTCTTTTATCAACTTTCTGTATTGTAAACTTGACTAGAAGGAAGGGTGCCATGGCTCACAATGAAAAGCCAATGGAACTCTCTCTCCTGGGCAGACCCACAGACGAAGCAGCACAGTGATTCACTCCTGGATTCCTGAGGCACCCCTCACAGGCACTGGGCAGAAGGATTTGGCATTTTGGTTTTGAGGGTCTGACAAGCAGAGAGAGGAGTCAACCTGCCAGAATAAGGAGTTTTATCCACTTGAGATGGACTCATGCTAACCAGGCCTAGTCTGGCCAACTCCAGCCCTTAGGGGCCTGTAGAAACCCCTCTAAGAGTCAGAATATGCATCACAACATTTGATGGGAATATATGCTCAAGAGAAAAGGCACATACTTGTCAATAGGACCAGACAAAAACACAAGCATGCTAAGACAGTGATGAAAGCAAGGGCCAAGCAGATAACTGGAAGCTTTTGTTATTGTTGTTTATATATTTGACATAAACAACATCAAAAGTCCATGGAGCTTTAAGAGCCTCTGATATACATAGCACTAGACACCCTGAGGTTACAGTAGCAGGTATATTTTTCAGGGGGTTTTTATACTCAAACATCCTTTCAAATCAGCGTCAATTAATTTTTCTTGCTATTTATTAACAGTGTATCATAAATTCTCAGAATTTAGAATTTGGGAGACTAAATTCCACCTAAACTGCATATATCTGCATACATACACAAGTAGCTTTTTTCCTTAGCTTATTCAATATTTATATTAATGTATACTAACAAAAAGAGCCCAATGAAATGTGGCCAAATTCAGTTAGTTGTCTGTAAGTAGCTCAATCATCTCACCAGAGTAATGTGGCCAGATTGAGACTAATCTTTCTTAGACGAAAAGGAGAGGGGAGGCAGATGGGAGCTCACAGTTCAGGGAAATGAGGGTCTGCCATTCTGTGGCTGCCCGGGCGTTTGCTCCTGTGCACAAGGCGGCAACTCCCCATGCTGTGTCCAGCTTCAAACAGGAAGACGGGGAGGAAGCACTGCAGCCAGCTCTGACTCTCTGAATCAGGAAAACAAAAGCTGAACAATATACTTCCCAACCCAAGCAAACACCTCCTGTCCATCTCATTAGTCAGAACAGTGGCCCGTGATCACTCCTAGTAGCACTGAAGGCAAGAAAGGTGAGAATTAGTTTTTTAAGCCTCTATAATGGAAAGGGTAAGAATGGATGGTGATGAGAGAGCCAGCAGCGTGGGCCACGGTGCCTGTGCTGTGCGGTACTCAGTCACTCAGTCACGGCCGACTCTCTGTGACCGCAGACCTCAGACCCAGGCTCCTCTGTCCAGGAAGATTCTCCACGCAAGAATACTGGAGTGGGTTGCCATGCCCTAGAGCTGAAATTTTCTACATGAGCTCCACAAATGGACAAAATAATCTGTCATTAGCACCTTCAAAGATGTATACCAGGAAATGCTACTGATTGGCTTTCAAGATTCTTCCCTCCTCCCTTTAAAATATTTATATGAAAAAATAAAATAAAATAAAATATTTATATGAGAAATTGTCTTTGTGTAGCCTATTTTAACATTGAAAGTTAAAACTCAGTTGAGCTGTGATCACAAGAATAATTTTTTAATTTGGTTGATGGTAAGATAGAAATGCCATCATGAATTGCATTTGCAGGCCTATGTCTTGTGGCCAAAATACCTATTTTTAACAGATATTTTAGATTTCTTTTTTCATAGATAAGAACATTTTGAGAAGGGATATGTGAAAGAAAGGACAAAAATCACCCCAGGCAAAATTTATCTTCAGTTCCCACAACTTTCATTTCTGTAGCCTTTCCCCCTATTTGTGTCCAGTGTCATTTATTTATTCAACAGATATTACTAATTGTCTGTAAGGTATAGCACAGGGTGCTGAGGATATACAGATATGCTGATGATGGAGTATGAGGGTATGGGAGTCTTTGCTTCAGGGAGCTGTACAATTGAGGTAACACAGGTGTTGAATAAATAATTATGAATGTATAAACTGTGACACACTCTGAATAAAATGAAACTGCTGCAGCAACAGATAATAGAGGAAGTGGAATTAAAAGGGACTTACTTAGGGTGTTCTGAGAAAGCTTCTCCAAGGCGCAGAGAGGTAAGGAGGAGCTGGGCTGACACAGAGCTGTATTACTAGAGAAGCAGGCAGAGGCCAGATCTCACAGAGACTCGGGGCCATAGTATAGATTTAAAGTTTTACTCTCAATACATAGGAAGGCCCCAGGGAGTTTTAAGTAAGGGAAGGATTGATTTACATGCTATAATGCTACTCTGGGGAGCTATGAGGAAAATGAATTAGAGCAGAAAATAGTCAAGAGTGGAAGCAGAGGGGCTGAGCAACAGGCTCTCACAGTGGTCTAGGGACAGTTACAGTGATGGAAATTATTATGGTCATGGAGATGGATTGGCGATCTACTCTGAAACTAGAAATGACAGCACTGGCTGATAGATAGACTGGATATCTGAGGGGAGGAAAGGAAGAGTCAGTGGTGCCTCCAAGAGGAGGAGAGCATTTTGAAAACATGGCACCACACTTCCAGAGACCTTTAGGTCTGGCTCTGATCAGTAGAAGGATCTAATTCATCCACCCCATGTTACAGAGGAGTTAACGGAGGCCCCAAAGGGGAAGGGATTTTCTCTAAGGTCCCCAAGGCAACGCCTCTGGCCTGTCGCTGCCCACCCTGCAGTGTCATCTCAGGCTCCACCGCCTGCAACTGGACTAAGAGTGAGCCTTTCAACTCTTTATTCCCACAGCCCTCCCCACTGGCTTCCAGTTTTCTGGGATAAGATGTCACATCTTAGAATGTGACAGAATGTATGATAATTATCTCCACCTAGGGAAGATAATTACTCTCAGCAATTAAAGCAGGGGACTGGTAGCACTTTGGAGATCTCCCGGAACCCTGTACCACCACTCTGCCTCCCCTCAACCCCAGTTAATGTGCTTGCTGAGGACCCGGAGACTGATTCACCATGGGAACAGAGTAGCCAATGAACAGAGCTTAAATAACCAATAACCAATGACAGCCTGACTTTCGCATTCACACACAAATCCACAGCAACCAGGACTATAGTGCACAGACGGGGTGATGCGGAACCTCCCCCTTCCACCTCTTGTTCTCCCCACTTCCCTCCCAGAGACAGTCATGCAAACCCCTTCCTCTGGCCAATACTGGTGTCACTGAAGTGTTGCAGGGATAAAAAGGGGTAAATATTCAGGGAAGTTGATGGAAGCAGCCTGAATTTATAAAATATTTCATCTTCCCAGGCAGTGCTAGTCGTAAAGAATTTACCTGCCAATGTAGGAGATGAGGGTTCAGTCCCTAGATCGGGAGGATCCCCTGGAGTAGGAAATGGCAATCCATTCCAGTTCTCTTGCCTGGAAAATTCCATGGACAGAGGAACCTGGCAGGCTTACAGTCCATCGGGTTGCAAAGAGTCAGACACAACTGAGCACGCTGAGCACACACACAATCCTAATCCAGTCTTTAGAAAACATAAGCCTCATTTAGGACACAGACTAGGTGCTGTAAGGAAGGATGTGTGCACAGCAATGATGCAAGAAATGTGTGTTTGATGCTCTTAGGACCAGGTATGAGGGTTTCTGCTGGGACTCTTGCATCACAATCACCTGGGATGCCTGTCAAAATACAGATTTCCAGGCCCCACCCTAAGTCTGAGGAACTGGAAGTTCTGCATCTAGAGAGAGGAATACACATTTCACAAGCCTTCCCCTTACCCCAGGGCAGGTGGGCATTAAAACTGGAAAGCCATTGAGCTAGGATGTTGTTCAGGAAAATAAGTTTGGAAGTATAAGAAGTGAGGTCCATGGTTCAGCCAGAAATCACACTAGTCAACTGCCACAAACCAGCGTCTGCCTGCCCTGCATGTCTTACCTGCCAAGGGAGTGAGACCCTGGGCGTGGCCACTGAAGGCTCCTGGGAGGAGCTCCTAGAGAATTCACCAGAGTACATCTCCCTGGGTACCAGGAGCTGCAGCTGTGACAGGGTGATCTGTGCAGGGACAGTGATCCCCCATCACTGGGGACTCCAGCTCCACGCTACCCAGTGGCAAGACCTAGAGCCAGGCTCTCATAGTGAGCAGTTTTGCAGACCGTGGAGAAGCACAGGAGTAGAACTTTCAGAGCCTGCACAAACCACATGAAAGTGTTCAAATGAAGGCAGTGACAGGAAGGTAAAAACTTCGCTGGACATGCAAATGAAAAGCACCATTTTCTGCCCCTCAGCCAACAGTTCTGGCCACCAGCAATGGAGAAGTTGAATCTCTAGATTTTCATAGATGTCCAGGGTTTGAACAGTTTAATTGAAGGAGAGAGGTGTTTTGGTTTTTTGTTTGTTTGTTTTCCTCCAAAATCACAATAGGAAAACACTCAGAAAGTGTTTCTGGAGCTGAAAAGGATGTTTAGGACAATTTCTCTCCTGAAATGTCTCTTTCACACCTGTTACATTCAGACATGGTTCAGGTTGCTACAAGAGACATCACCAAACAAAGCAGACAAAATCCTCATCCTCCTAGAGCTTACCTTCCAGTGAGAGGAGGCAGGCAGTGAATGAAAAATATATATGATGTAATCAACACCTCATCCCAATTGCATAGATGAAGATTCTGATTTACAGGGAAGGGGAAAGGACTCACTTCCCTGGTGGCTCAGACAGTAAAGAGTCTGCGTGCAGTGCAGGAGACCCAACTTAGATCCTGGGGTCTGGAAGATCCCCTGGAGGAAGAAATGGGAACCTACTCCAGTATTCTTGCCTGGAGCATCCCATGGACGAAGGAGCCTGGTGGGCTACAGTCCACTGGGTCGCCAAGAGTCAGACATGACTGACTGACTGACTAACACTTTCAGGAACACAAAACAGGGGTCACCTGGGGGCTGTGTTGACCTGGGCATGCCTGTGTCAGCTACAAGGGGACTGCTCCCACTCAGCCCTGGACAGTCACTTCCAGGAGAGCTCTGCAGATGAAGCCAAAGTTCACCTGGATTCAACTTATGGGCCAGCAGTTGGGCATCCCTGGAAGAATGATGGGGAGCATAAAACACCACTGTACCTTTAATGTATTTAGACACACTAAGAATATCATATTCGTGTATTTTTTAAAAGGAATTCTCCTCTCCCTCAGCCCTCATTTTTGGTTCCAAGGATAAAAATCCGATTGCTGTGTTTTTCTTTCTTTTCATGTACCTTGGAAAATCCAGGCTGTGAATGGGACTGCATTAAAACCAAGTCCTCACAGCTCTGTATGCAGAAAGACTTGCCTACCTCTTCCTGAGATCTACATTTTCCTGGAGAAAACCCCTGTTTCTTTTTAATTCCCCTCCAGAAATAGCACCTGAGATCCAGAGCCCCAATCGTTCACTGGAAAGAAGTCCTGAGTTCTAAAAAGAGAACAATGAAAGCATCATTAATTGAATTGATGGAGAATGTAGGCTCAGAGTCCTGTGGGGAGCCCCATGGTTTGAGTATGATTTAAGGACCACCATCCACCTGAGGCAAATGAATGCTTCTACCCAAGTTGTGTTCAAGCAAGATCATAGGTGAATGAAGCCCAAGGTTGCTAGCAGAAAATTCCGCATTCCACTAACATAGAAATGAGAGGTCTACGTGATGACAGTCACCGTGTGAATCTGGTGGCTTAGGAAAGAGGACCTTAAAGTAGAGAGACACAGTAGCTGCTGGGGGCAGAATGGAGCCCTTCCCAAGGGGGAAATCAGGAGCTGTGAGCTGTCCTCCTCACAGGAGGTGGGCCCACAGGATTGGAGGAGGTGATAAAAGATCTTAGAAAAAAGCCCAGTCTACTAGCCCACTGGGTGAGTCACTTCCCCCCCCCCCCCCTCTCTCTTTCTCTCTCTCTCTCTCACTTTCCCCTCTTCAAAATGGGAGAAGGATGGTGCCTGGCATGTCTCCAGCCCCCATCCAAGACTGGTGTCCCTTTGATTCCCAGGTCCAGACAAGGCTCTAGCCAATCCAGGCTGTGCGTCAATCTGTTCCCTCAGCCCCAAGCTGCCTTTACAGTCTTGCCATTCCCTCTATTTGGAGCAGCTTCTCCCATCCTTCTTGCTCAATGACGCTCTTTTGCAAATACTGATGTCCCACTGCTCCCCTCCTAACCCCAGTTCTCCCGGGAAGCTATGCATTGCAGGAACAGAGCTTGATCTCTGGAATTGGCCTGCCTCCAGCTGAATCCTAGCTCTGCCACTTACTGGCCATGTCAGCATAGGAAAGTAACTTCTCTGTGCCTTGGTTCCTTCTTCTGGAAGGTGAAGAGAGTAAGAACACCAACTTCAAGGGTATTCTCTGAGTATTAAATGACATCATGTGTGGAAAGCTCTTCCTTTGCACAGAGGTGATGAACACAGTGAATGCTATGGACATAGTTGTGGCTATTGCTATATTGTCATCTGAACCTCTCTGAGGGCATTGTCTATCTTCAACCCTGGGCTATTGTTGCCCAATTCTGTTCCTTATCAAAACACAAACCGGAAAACCTATCCTTGCCATTCATCCAGAACCCAACAAGGGGCTTAGGCATTCTTAATACTCAACACATGCTTGTTGAATGAATATCTGTGCTTTCACAAGTAGCCTTCTAAGGACCATGTCACATTTTTCACTTAATGGAGAGAAGGCAACCCAAGAGAGAATTTCTGGTGGTCACTAACTACCTGTGTAATGTGGGGAAAGTCAGTCCTGGGATTTCAATAGATGTGAGGAAAAGCAGGAAGAACTGGAGAAAAGGAAGTGAAATAGACCAATTCAGAAAACAAAGTTGCCTGTCTACTATGTATCAGGCACTCTCTTAAGTGTCATGTGATGTTACCTCTAATTATCATGACAACCTCTGTTCGGGGATATCAGCCCCATTTTACAGATGAGAAAACTGAGGCAGACAACAATTAACTCCCTTATTCATGGTTTTCTACTAGAGCTGGGATTATAACCTGTGTCTATTGGATTCAAAGACTCATGATTTATTTTTGAGACACCATTGTCTTCCAAGATCAGAAGTCTTTTGATGGCCCCTCAGGGCTCCCTATGGATTGTCAGATTTCATGGAAATAAAAAGCATCCTTTTTCTTCTGTAGGGTTCTCTAGTTTAAAAAAAAAAAAATAGACTTTTTTGGCTTTGAGATTTTCCATTAACATTCCTTACAGTATCTTTTTCCTTAAAAGTCATCTCCTGGGGATGAAGAAGGGACCCCCTGGGACTGCACTCTGCCCCACCCAGAGTGTGTGCAGCCTGGCCAGTTGGCAAGGGAGACAGTGAAACCAACAAGAGCAAAGATGAAACTGGTGCCACTTTGGAGGAGCCAGCCTCTTGGTTTCAGCTGGGAGGTCACTGTGGGCATAGAGTGGATCCCACAGTCAGAGACAAAAGCTGGAGAGGGCATGTTTTTCCCTGTAGTATTTTAGACTTGAATGGAGGAGGGACAAGGCAAAAAGGATTACAAACGGCCTTAAAATTATGGTCCATCTGGAGTCGACACATTATCCTCTAGAGACAGTTGTGTACATGTGGCAAGAGGTATGTATAAGGATTTTCATTGCTCTAGTAGGTTCCAGTGTCCTCCTATCGATGGTTGCTCAGCAGCTAGTTGCAATTTTGGTGCTCTCACAGAAGGTGAGTTCACACCCTTCTGTTCAGCCATCTTAAATCAATCTCCTCTCATTGTTGTTTTAAAAAGCTGGAAGTAGCCTGCTGCCCATCAGCTGAAGACAGTGATGGTTCAACATCCAGGGGCAGACAATGCAGCTATTAGGGTGGATGAACAAGGATGCCTGTGCTGCTCTGCAAGGATCTTCAGGATTGCACAGCAGAGGGATAACGGGTTCTGGTCCCACTGGTCCCAAACTGTAGGCTCTTTTCACGCACCCTGCTGCCTCTTTGGAACATAGGGAACTAGGGGAATGTGCCTCTGAGGACTAAACTCTGTGGCATGTAGAGCTTATGCTAGATTTTCTTCAGAGAAATGAAATATTAGTGTGGGTTGTAGTACAAAGAGACCTCTGGGAAGCACTGGACTGTGCCTTGAAAATGAGCCAAGATTTTCCACAAAAGCAGAGAGAAATGAAGAAGGAAGTCTCTGGTGGGGAATCACTGCGAGCAGTGTATCGAGCCGGGGGACCTGTCAATCACGCTCATCCCTAGGGACTCATTAGCCAAGGGTTCAGAGCTCACAAGATTTAATGACGCATTCAATACCGTGACTTTGGGGGCCTGATAAGCGGTTGTATAGCCATTAGAGTGTCGCCCAAGAAACAGAGAGTCTAAAGTGAGCAGTGTTGGACCAGTTCGTCAGTTGCTGCAGGAAGTAACTCCCTACTCCCCAGGGAGCACCTTCACTGACTGGTGTTAAGTCTTGGTCCACTGTGGACGAGACCATGTCAGCGAGGGTCTAATTTCTGAATCAGAGGATCCTGGCTCTCAAGAAGTCCCTGCCACTGCAGCTGCCAAGTAATTTATCTCCCGAGCAGCAGACAGAAGGGGCTGTCAGGCAGAAAGATGCCTTCCCTTCTATGCAAGTCTGGCTGGGTACTCAGCTGGTATCCATCTCCCCTTTCATGCCCTGTTCTCTGTGGAGGTACCCATTCTGAGAATGGGGAGAGAGAATGAAGAGGGAGTTTATCTTGCTTTGTTTCTGGTTACTGCAGGTATGTATTCCTACAGATTCAAGTGAGGATTAATCAATCAAATGTTTTAGCTGAGGGCCATTAGGATATAAACTTTGCCTTAGGCACAGTGGTAGGCATTATGGCTGGTGTGAAAAAGGAAGAAACCAGAGTAGAGACTTTGGGCTTTGCAAAAATCAAGATACACAAGGAAAAAAGATAGAAATAAAGCAAAATGTTCATCTGAATAATTCCCAAGTGCAGGATTTATAGTCAGATAGAAAAGAAAGATCATTGAGGCCCAAAATAGTCTGGGTTAGCTTTGAAGAAAAAGAGGGACTTGGACTAGTCCCAAGGGATAAAGGTGGACTTCTAGAAGGAGACTCAGCTAAGATATGGTTTGTGGCAGAAGAGCCCAAGCAAAGCAGAGAAGAGGACTGTCTTTCGAGACCTGTTAATTACTCAGACCTGGACTTTGATCTTTGTTGTTGTTGTTTAATCACTAAGACACATCCAACTCTTTTGTGACCCCATGGACTGCAGCCCCTCAGGCTTCTCTGTCCATGGGATTCACCAGGTAAGAATACTAGAGTGGGTTGCCATTTCCTTCTCCAGGGGATCTTCTCAACCCAGGGATGGAACACACATCTCCTGCTTTGCACATAGACACTTTACACTGAGCCATGATCTCAGTTCACCAGTTACTAGCTAGTAACACTTGGGCCAGTAACTTAACTGCCAAGTCTGTTTCCTCTTTAAAAAAAAAGACACCATTAAATAAAGAAGATATGGTACATACATAAAATGGAGTATTACCCAACCATAAAAAGGAATGAAATAGCGCCACTTGCAGCAACATAAATGCAACTAGAGATTATCATATTAAATGAAGTTAAAAAGAGAAAGAAAAATAGCATATGATGTCACTTATATGTGGAATCTAAAATATCATACAAATGAATCTATCTATGAAACAGAATCACGGACATAGAGAACAGACTTGTGGTTGCCATGGGGAGCAGTTGGGAAAGGGATGGAGTGAGAAGTTGGGATTAGCAGATGTAAGCTTTGATACAGAGATGGATAAACAACAAGGTCCTACTGTATAGCACAGAGAACTATGTTCAATATCCTATGATAATAGTTCAATATCCTATGATAAACCATAATGGAAAAGAATATAACAAAAATAATGTGTATATATATATATATACACAGATATATATGCGTATATGTATGTATAACTGAATCACTTTGCTGTACAGCAGTAATTAACACATTGTAAGTAAACTATACTTCAAATAATTTTTTTTAATTTTAAAAAGAGGCCATTAATACGAATATCATAGGCTCTTATAAGAATATACAAACAAAGAGAAGCTAAAGCATGTTGCCTAATACCTTTCATACCCCAGGAGTTCAAAATTTTTAATTTCTTTCCCTTCTTTTGTGTTACCATTTTCCTTTCTTTCCGCTTTGTCCCTGGCCTCCCACCAATCATTTATTTTCTGCTAAGAGCTTTCAGAGCCTTGCTGACATGCAGCTCTTTATGTGCTCCTGGCCTAGCACTAGCCAGAGGGAGGTCTGTAGGCTGTTCCCACTAAAAAGAGGGAAGGCTGCCAGGGGCAGTTATGACTCGAGGATGCTGGCAGCATCACTCCATCCCAGGGCTATTCCATTGCTCAAGCCTCAGGAACTGCATCTGAGCTCCTGCCTGCTTCCCTGGCAAAATTCATCACCGGGGCAATGACTCTTTCTGCCAGACCACACTGCCCACCAGTTCCCTCCTGATCTCCCGGGAACCTGGTTTTGTTTCTTAGCAGTCAGCATTATGATGGTTTCCTCTGTATCCCAGAGTAACAGACACTGGTTCTGCAGGACTTGCAAATATTCAAGGCTTTTTCAAGAGAGTAATTAAGAACCTCATGAGCTCTGGAGTGAGATCTAGGCTTAATTCTACTTCTTACACTAATTTGCTGTGTGATCCTGGGCAACTAGCTTTGCAACTCAGAGCCTCTGTTACTGTATAACAAGCCACCCTGAACTTGTGGCACAAAACAGCAGCCTTTTGATTCTGCTCACAGATTCCCTGAGTCAGGAAACTTGGATACGGGCACAGCGGGATGGCTTGTTCTTACTCACAGATGCCTGGGACCTTGGATAGAGAAACTACAAGGCTGTGGATCACTTGGCAGTGGGGGGTGGAATCACCTGCAGGCTCACTCACTCACATGGCTGGCAGTGGAGGCTGCTGTTCTGACCACCTACCTACACATTCCCTCTCCATGCTCTGCTGGGGTTCCTCACGGCATGATGGCCAGGTCCCAAGAACCAGTAACCAAGAGGAAGCAGGCAAAAGCTGTAGCACGTCTCATAACCTACCCTGAGAAGTCACAGGGTATGACTTCTGGCAAAGTCACCAGCCCAGCCATAACAGAAAGGAAGGAACATATATTCCACCCTTCAGTAAGACAAGGGTCAAAAATCACATTGTAAGAAGAACATGCAGAATGGGAGAGGCTGCGTTGGTGGTATTTGGAAAAAGCAATCAGCTACACCTTATATATAAAGTAAAGATAATACTTTTGGAACCATTATGAAGATTAAAGAAAACAGCAAATTTAAAATACTTAGTATGGTGCCTGACATGTAATAAGTGCTCAGTAAGAGACACAGTCATTCACATTCATATTCTCCCTCCCCGCTTCCTCCTTCCTTCTCCCCACATCTCTCACTCTCACCTCCCCACAGGTAGAGGTTCATACACATATGACACTTCTGGGTAGTGCTGATTAATGTGTTGTCTGTGCTTATTAATTATTTGTGTCTATAAGAGATGCTAGTAATTATTTAAGTTACTGAATCTATAGATTAGATCCCTAATGAAGCTACAGAATAGAGCCTCAAAAGACAGGTCGTTTCTTATCTAATTACCTTATCTTTATACTTTGGAAAACCAATGTTAATAATCCGTGCTTGGATGAAGCATTCTTGTTGAAAAGAACTCAAGTGACTCTTAGCAAACAATAGCAAGCCATTTTTTCAAAAGACTGAGATTAGATTTCAATACCTTTCGGGATCTATAAGGATCTGAATTTCATCATCACCCCTGGAGTTAAATGAAAAGGGACAGAAGGTGCACAAAAGTTTGATGTGTTCTCATTTTGCAGATCTGAACACTGAATTGAGCCAGGTCACTTACTGTCTTTGACTTTTTTAAGACTACACAGATTGCTCCTCCTCCCCAAAGCCAAGAGGCCCCACATTTAGGCAGTATTTGCTCTGTGAATCAGCAAGCAGAACAATGAGAATTCACAAGATTGAGTTATTGTACTTCTGTATCTCTGTACTAAGGAAGGACCAAGGGAACAGAACAGAAGGAGCATGGTTTGCTTCTTCTCTCCAAGGCTGTGCAGGGATCTTGGCTAGACAAGGATGGAACTTAGAAGACATAACGATGCCAAGTGACTTTGGGCAGATAACTTACCTTCTCAGACCTCAGATTTCATAGACTCAGTGATCTGACATTCTATTGGATTAGCCTAAAAGCTCACTCAGGTTTTTCTGTATGATGTTAGGAAACCCCAAATGAACTTTCTGGCCAACCGAATACAACGGAACATGAGCCTCTGTGGTCCATTCTCTCCTTATTATGGTGGAGAATGCACAGAAATAAGAAATGCCAGGTTTGCATGATGGTTTCCATGATGTTCCCAGTCTAACTGTGGAGATAAGACTGACACACAAGCAGCAATGTGTTCCTTACAATGCAAACTTACCAAGCTCAGGTATGTCTTGAGCACTAAGCGCCATCCACAGGTAACCCAAAGGGACAGATGCGTGCTAGCAGAAGGTCAGTCTTCATCCAATCATTTGGCTGGAGAGGAAGAAAGGGCACGCATGTTATTAAACCATAAATCCATCTATCAGGCTTCCCCACAAAGCCAATGCTCTTACATTTCACCGTATCTTCCACATCAAAACTCAAAGATAGAAAAGGAATTTTCCTACTTATATAGAGAAGATTCATAGTTTATTTTTTTAACTTCACCTCCCTTTTAAGTCAATGAACTCTTCCCTCTTAAATTTAGCATACCATGCTGAGCAAAAGAAGATGTTAATTAGAATCTGGCTTTCTCCATATCCTCCCCATTTGACACACAACTGATTTAATTTTTCAATTTCATTGAATTATAACACATGTGTAAGTGCATCAATCACAAATATACTGCTCAGTTCATTTTCATCAAGTGAAAACACCTGTGTAATCAGAATTCAAGAAATTAAATACTGCCAGGGAGATTGGGATTGACATATGTACACCACTATGAACAAAACAGATATAAAATAGACAACTAACAAGAACACTTTTGAATTTCTGTTGCATACATACTCAGGAAAAGACTTCTTAGGCCACATTATTCACAATTTCCTATCAAAGATTCTGCCAAACTATTTTCTGAAAATAAATCTATACTCTCATCAATAATGTATATGAATTCCTGTTGCTCCACCTCTCCCTTTTTTATTTTAGCAAGTGAGTGTATCAGAATATACACATTTTTACTCAGTTATACATGGACATTACCATTTTAATTTGCATCTGCCTGCTGCAAATTAGGTCCCTTTTCCATGTTTATCAGCCACTTGTAGAGCCGCTTTTTAAGAATTACCTTTGTAAATTTCTTGCCCATTTTTCTGTTGTCTTTTTCTTATTGTTCAGCAAGCATTATTTATATAACTTTTATACAGATAATTTTTCAGATGTCTATTATATCAGTATCTTCTATTCTGTGGCTTGTCTTTTCACTATCTTGACAGTGTTGTATGAGGAACAGAAACACATAATTTTAATGTCGTCCACTTAGCAAAGTTTTTTCTTTATAGCTTAGCATTCCACGCATCTTGTATAAGAAGTCTTTGCCTACCTCAAAGTCCTGAAGATATTCTATGATTTCATCTGAACTGTTACCTTTCACATTTGGATCTATGTGTCCTATAGATATGTGCAAGGTCATTCTTTTTCCCTTGAATGTGTATATCCTATTGAACAAGCCTGATTTATTGAGAAGTCCATCCTATTCCCCACTGCATGCCCCTTTCTCAAATCACCAAATGCACATAGGTATGTTTCTGGACTCTTTGATTCTCTTCTATTGATATACTAGTCTGTTCTTGCCCCTACTTCACCCTATCTTAATTACTAGAGATTTATAATATTTCGATCCCTATTAATAAGCAGATGTCTGGAGAAGCTTGCTCAGGATGCTAAAATAGATTTGGATGATTCCGCTGGGCACTAGAATATGGTGTAGAAGAGAATCTGTTATGAGACCATACCTGTGGTCTTTTTCTAACTGTGAGATGAAATATTCTGTTGAAGCACCACTGATTGGAGGTTTTCTCAAAGCTCTAGAACAAATCAATAGTTGAGACTCTGTCATGCTTCAAAACCTAAATGTGATGATTAAAGCTCAGGACAATCATGAGTGGAAAAGGGATCCAAACAGGGAGCATGTAAAACTCTCCCAGAGAGAAGGATGAATCCTCTTTCATGTCAATTAATGTAAGATAAGAAGATGCATGAAGCAGCAACTAGTGAGGAACAGGTAGGAATTTCTTGTGCACTCAAAACATGGTTGTTTTTATTAACCCTTAGACTCAGCTCAATGTGAGGAGAAAATGGCTGCACACACCATAAGAGAGGTGAAAACATAAAAAATGTGGACTTTTTTTCAGGTATTAAGTTTTGTGCCAATTGAATCTAAGGGTATTACTAAGTAAGGGATGTGTTGTGCAGTTAAACGAGGAGTACTGACCTAGCTATGAATCACCCAGCTCTCCATACATGATAAAAATACAAATAACTCACAGAAAGAGTAAACTCATCCATAGCCTTGAGCCGCAGACCAAAAACTGTCCTATGCTAAATTTTATTCCATTGCATCTTGTGAATTCTCCCCTCTGTTTATGTCAACCATGCTGAAATGCTGTGGCTTTGAAAAGGATAAACAATATTCGTTTTCTGCTGTGGCCAAACAAAACCCCCACACTTAGTAAATCAAAACTGTACTGGCAAAAATTGAACAACTCCATCATTTGCTGAAACCTTGAAAAATCCTCAAATTGGTCTTAGTGCTTCTGTAAGCAATTCAATCAATCAGTGTAAGAAAAGCATGCGTTAGTCACCCACAGTGGACTCAGTTTCAGGACAGGGCTAGCTGAGTAGAAGATTCTCAAGGAGAATAACCTGTGGTCTCTACATACACACACACACACACACACACACACACACACACACACACACACACACCATTACTTACTTAATTCAGTGGGGAAAAAAAAGAAAAACATGCTCATTACATAACTGACCGTACAACAACACAGCGTTAGATCTTTTATCCCTGTCCCTCCAGCATCACAGCCATCCATATGCTATTGTTATAGTTGTCTTTTCAATTCCTGTCTCTTAGACCATTGCTTCTTGAAATTCTTTTGTGCATAAAAATTATCAAGGGAACTTCCCTGGTGGTCCAGTGGTTAAGACTTCCCTTTTCAATGCAAGGAGAGTAGGTTTGGTCCCTAGTCAGGGAGCTAGGATACCACATACCCCATGGCCAAGGAACCAAACCATAAAACAGAAGCGATGTTGTAACGAATTCAATAAAGGCTTTAAGAATGGTCCACATAAAAAAAAATCTTTAAAAAATATTAACTATGGATCTTGTTAAAATGAGGTTTAAATTCAGTAGGTCTGGGGTTTGCAAGCTTGCTTAGTTGCTTCAGTTGTGTCTGACTCTTTGTGACCCCATGGACTGTAGCCCTCCAGGCTCCTCTGTCCATGGGATTCTGCAGACAAGAATACTAGAGAGGGTTGCCATGCCCTCCACCAGGGGATCTTCCTGACACAAGGATCAAACCTGTGTCTCCTGCAATGCCTGCATTGGCAGATGGGTTCTTTACCACTAGCATTACCTGGAGTGGGGCCTAAGATTTTGCATTTCTAACAAACTGCCAGATGAAGCCAATGATGCTGGTCCAAGAACTACATTTTGAGTAACAAAGCTCTAGGCCAGTTCTGAACTCCGTGAGGTTCAGGACCTCGTTGTCTTGCCGACCACTGCAGCTCCAGCACCTATCATACAGCCTTAATGGATAATGTTAAGAGAGAGAGGAAGTAAATGAATAAACATTCAAATAAATAGTACCTACGACTTGCATTTACTGATACATTTTTATATGTATACACGCGAGGAAATTTAACAGTACGGGCATAAATACAAAGCTAGAAATCATCACAGTCTGATGAAGAAGGCCTGATGCAAAGGTATACGAAATGAAATAGAAAAGTAGTATTAAATCATAAACTGTTTTGAAAACCAGGCAAATGACTGAATATTAAGTAGGAAATAAAATATGAATCAGAAAGTTTATAACCAGAAGAATTATGGACCGAAAGCTTTCCTTTGAAATCCTTAATCTGACTGCAATGGACAACCTGGTAGAAAAGCAGTTGGCAGTATATTGTTGCATTAATTCAAAGAGAAGACCAGAGGGTTCCAGACTAGCTCCTAGGCAGTTATGAGGGAGGAGCAACTGATGAATACCACCCATATTTCAAGTGTATAACCCGTTCTCTTCCTTTATGTCAGACAGCAGCTGCTCTGACTCAGCCAGGTCAGCAGAGGGCTGTGTTCACGTGGAGGCTCAGAACTCAGGGAACTCACGCATAGGGCTTTGTCAGTCATGAGGTCAGATGTGCCCAGACACAAGGCTCCAGTAATAAGTTCTCCTTGCTTCCGGGTTTTCTCCCTAGAGTTTGCTCTGCACACTCAGATACAGCCCTTTAACCACCTTGATCAGACTGTTAATTTCCCCCCAACTCTGTAGGATAAAAGAAAGTGACAGTGAAGTCCCTCAGTTGTGTCCGACTCTGTGCGACCCCATGGACTGTAGCCTACCAGGGTCCTCAGTCAATGGAATTTTCCAGGCAAGAGTACTGGAGTGTGTTACCATTTCTTTCTCCAGGAGATTTTCCCAACCCAGGGATCGAACCTGGGTCTCCCAGATTGCAGGCAGACGCTTTGCGTCTGTAGAATAAAGCCTAAGCCTATTAATGTGGCCTTCAAAGCCCTTTAAAATCTGGCCCCTCCCTTCCTATCTTTGTCTGTATCCCTATTTGTTTCTGTGTGTGTATCTGTGTACTTGGGTCTTCCTCCTCACTCTCTTCCTTTCTTCCTCTTTTCCTCTCCCTCTCTCCCCTCTCTCCTCTCTCTTTAATCTCTTTCTCTCTCCCATATTCTGTCTTCTCTTATGTTCTGTTTCATTTCAAATTCCTGAACCCTCTCTGAGTTTTCACCGTGCTATCCATTTGCCTGGAGAGTGCAAATGTGGAGAACTCATTCTCCACAGCTCAGCTCAAATATCACTTTCTCAGGAAATTCTCTCCTGATCTGCTCCACTCCACCTGCTATGGCAGTATGTGGTTCTTATCTCAGAACCCTCAGATATTTTTCACATATTTCTGTTACTTCTTAGGACATTATCTTCTACAATTCCTCTGGTTTCCTCAGCTAGAATGTAAGATCCCTTAGAGCAGACCCCAGTTTTTACCCATCTCTATTTCCAGCACAGGGACTTGGTGTATGGCAGCCATTCTGTAATGTTTTATGTCTCTATGACACTCTTGAAAGTCCAGCGTGTCGCCAAGGTCCCCAATAAAAAAAAACAAAAACATATGTATGATCGGGGCATGCCACACAGAGTATGAACAATCTAAAGCAGAAGCCAAAGGAATCCGCACCATAGAACTCAAAGTCAGTAGACGTTGTGGATACAATTAAGATACCAGGACCATGAAGATCTTCCAGTGAGTGGGCCTAACTTGGCCCTGTAAGTTGAATTCACCATGATCACTATTACTTTGGGCAGACCAATGAAACAAGCTTCCCAGGTGGCACCGTGGTAACAAATAGGCCTGCCAATGCAGGAGATGAGGGTTCAATCCCTGGGTTGGGAAGATCCCCTGGAGGAAGAAATGGCAACCCACTCCAGTATTCTAGCCTGGAAAAATTCCATGGACAGAGGATCCTCACAGGCTACAGTCCATGGGGTCACAAAGAGTTGGACATGATTGAGCATTCATGCATGAACAGACCAATGAAACTTAGTGGAGCAGTATTTGCAAGTCACTGACATAAACGATGTGAATTACTATAGAAACGGTATATTGTATCATGTTACCTAGGTTAGCTACCGCCACTTCATTATAGGAAAAAGAGCAATCAACAGCTTATTCATGTGACACCAAATTATTCATTTTCTGTAAATGTCAATTAAAATTAAGTGATAATACAAATAGGCTTTACTCTGAGATAGCACCATTCCTAGAAAGCTATATGAACAATTAAGTTGGGATAATTAAATTCTGATCTAACTGTATTGTGGGAGTGTGGCATTTAAGTCAATCTAATCTTGGATAAAGGCCTTCAGCATCTCTGTTGTACCAATCTCACTTTTCATAGATTTCAGTGTCTCCACTCAGACTATATTAAGGGATCCATTAGAATCTGAAAAGATGAATGCTGTAAAGATTTTCCCTTTTCCAGGTCACCTCTGTCAAGGGAAATCCCATGAGTGAAGGAGATCTGAGATACTTTTAAAGGCTCAAGAAAAGTTATTTCTCCTTAGCAAATGAAATACTTAAAATATGTGGTAATCCCATGACTGCCTCAGTTTCCCTCACATTACAACAGCACTTGGTTATTAGACTTCCTTGGTTCACCCTCCCCAGGAGGCTATTGAAGTTAAATCAGATACATTTCCCTGTAATCCTGTTAGTATTTTCTTAATAGTTGAATGAGAGAAGACAAACAGTGGCCATTTAAGTCTTTTCTCCAATCAGTAAGATCTTTCTTTTATTTTTTTTAATTTTCTTTACTTTATTGTGTTGGTTTTGCCATACACTGACATGAATCTGCCATGGGTATACATATGTTCCCCCTCCAGAACCCCCCCTCCCTCCTCCCTCCCGATTCCCTCCCCCTGGGTCATCCCGGTGCACCAGCCCCGAGCATCAAACCTAGGCTGGCGATTGATTTCACATACGATAATTAACATGTTTCAATGTCATTCTCCCATATCATCCCACCCTTGCCCTCTTCCACAGAGTCCATGAGTCTGTTCTATACATCTGCGCTTCTTTTGCTGTCTTGCATGCAGGGTTCTCATTACTATCTTTCTAAATTCCATATATATGCATTAATATACTGTATTGTTGTTTTTCCTTCTGGCTCACTTCACTCTGGATAATAGGCTCCAGTTCC
>ML661892.1:3202137-3246746 GCA_007570785.1 Antilocapra americana | reverse complement strand
GTTTTGATTTGCATTTCTCTGATAATGAGTGATGTTGAGCATCTTTTCATGTGTTTGTTAGCCATTTTTATGTCTTCTTTGGAGAAATGTCTGTTAAATTCTTTGGCCTACTTTTTGATTGGGTCGTTTATTTTTCTCGAATGGAGCTGCAGGAGTTGCTTGTATATTTTTGAGATTAATTGTTTGTCCGTTGCTTCATTGGCTATTATTTTCTCCCATTCTGAAGGCTGCCTTTTCACCTTGCTTATAGTTTCCTTTGTTGTGCAGAAGCTTTTAATTTTAATTAGGTCCCATTTGTTTATTCGTGCTTTTATTTCCGATATTCTGGGAGGTGGGTCATAGAGGATCCTGCTTTGGTTTATGTCGGAGAGTGTTTGCCTATGTTATCCTCTAGGAGTTTTATAGGTTTTGGTCTTATGATTATCAAAGATCTAATCATAAGACCAGTAAGATCTTTCTTGTATTTTATATAATTTTGGTCCCAGATTTTCTTCCTAGTCATATCCTAATTTTGAAAAATAAATATGCAAAGATTCTCTAGTGATGAATATCAATAATCCTCCATGATGTACATAACACAGTGCTAGATAGTTGCAGGGGAGAACAACAGTTATTCAACATTCCATGGACTACAGCCTGTCCCGCTCCTCTGTCCATGGAATTCTCCAGGCAAGAGTACTGGACTGGGTTGCCATTTCCTTTTCCAGGGGATCATCCCGACCCGGGGATTGAACCTAGGTCTCCCACATTGCAGGCAGATTCTTTACCAGCTGAACCACAAGGGAAGCCCATTCAATATTCAACAAATGTTTACTGAAGGGTGGCTAGGTACCTACAGAAGAATTGAGAGCTGGTCCTCGTTTACAAAAAAAGGTTGGGAGAAAAGGGAGAACTTGTAGTTAGTGATTATTTATCATGAGATATACATTGTTCTAGAATTTACATGTTATTCCATTTAATGAGCTTACAGTTTAGCTAAGGATGAATGAGAAGTAAAGCATGACGGTGACAACAGTAATAATGATAACATTCGTTTAACACTTATTGCACACGACACTCCAATAAGCGCTTTGCATGTATTATCTATTTAAATCCTTAATAACACTGTTAATCGGTAAGAACTCTGTACCTATGCAGAAGGTATAATTACCCCTGCATTAGAAACAAACAACCAAGATACAAAGAGGTGAGGGAACTTTCTCTAGGTCACACAGCTAATGAAGTAGGGAGCCCAAACTTGAATCAGGTCTCACCAGCTTCAAGGGGTGTATTAACTGTCCACGATATTTTTTCCCTTATAAGTCACTTGGAAATACCAAGATCTGCCATAGTCTGACCTGCTCTCCACAGAGAGGCATCTTGCATCCCATCTAAGCCTGAACTGTTTACAATTTCTGACCTTATCTGTGCCATTTGGGGCTCCATATTGCTGGTTACGTTTTGAGTTCTTGTTCTCTGTGGTGGAGGAAGGGCCTGAGCTTGGCACTGAAGAGTGAATAAGATGTCAGTAGTGGGGAAGGAGAAGCTGGCCCAAGTGAGGAGCATCCCAGGCTCACCGCTCAAGAAGAAATAAATATGATGCCTGTAGCCTAAAAGTGAAGCCACTGGAGATAATTTCCGGGACTGTAGAGGGCATGGAGAAGCTCAAGGGTTCAGTCTGCCCTGGCTCCTGCCTGTCTCTACAGCCTCAACTCAGGGCGCTTCTCTCTCCACCCCGCTCTGTGCTCCAGCCACACCAGACTCCCTTGGGTTCCTGAATGCAGTGTATTGTCTTGTCAGCACAGACTTGGGCTTTGCAATTCTATCTGCATGCTCCCTTTCCCTCACTTTCTCTGGTGTTCACAGTACCAATTAAGTAACTTATTTCATTATTATACACTAAATGACCATCACCCATGCTGGAATGTAAGCTCCACAATTCCTGTGTATGTAACTTCTTAGCCACCAGCAGATGTCTGGCATCCAGCCCAGTGCCTGGCTGAAAGCACACACTCAGAGAGTATTTGTTGAAAATGAGGGGTTTCTCTCACCAAGGATTTCTCTAAGAGCAGAGGTTGTTCTTGGTATTTAACCACAGTAATTCTGTAACTACCAAATTTTAAAAAAGAAAATTGTTAAGACATTGTAATTTCTTTCTTCATAGTTGTATCTGCTTCCAAGGTTTTGACCAGGGTGGATATAACTTTCCCATCTATAGTGCAGGAAAAGCACAGTCTGGTACCCCAATCGGTCCACTGTATTGTCACTTGAATGCACTGCCCCAGATCCTAGGCTATGCACAGAGGAGAGATATAACGCGAAGTAAGGCATGGTCCTGCCCTCAAGGAGTTCACAGTCCAGTAACCAGGTAACCGCACTGCAGCATGATATGCGCTATGGCAGAGGAAGAGCAGGATGTTACGGGAGCAAAGAGCAGCGACCTCAACCCAGATTAAGGGATAGGCCATGGAAGGCTTCCTCAAGGAAGCGACATTTAAGCTAGGACCAGAAGAATGAGTAGATATGACTCAAGAGTCAGGGAAAGTGTTTGAGGTAGGAAGAACTGCACAGGCCTTATAAGCTACAGTCAGGAACTTGGGTCTTTTAAAAATTTTTTGTGACATGAACACTTAACACAAGGCCTGTCTGTGTGTGTGTACTCAGTTTATGTCCAACTCTTTGCGACTCCATGGACTAGCAACCCTCCATGCTCCCCAGTCCATGGAATTCTCCAGGCAAGAATACTGGAGTGGGTAGCCATTCTCTTCCTGACCCAAAGATTAAACTCACATCTCTTGAGTCTCCTGCATTGGCAGGAGGATTCTTTACCACTGTGCCACCTGGGAAACCCATTCTATTTTATCCATAGTATCAATAGTGTACAAGTGTCAATTCCAGTCTCCCAATTCATCTCACTCCCCCTTCCCCCTTGGTGTCCATATGTTTGATTTCTATATCTATATCTCTATTTCTGCTTTGCAAATAATATTATTGATACTGTTTTTCTAGATTCCATATATATGCATTAATATATGGTATTTGTTTTTCTCTTTCTGACTTACTTCACTCTGTAAAGCACAAGGAACTCTACTCAATGCTCTGTAGTGACCTAAATGGGAAGGAAATTAAAAAAAAAAAAGGATATTTGTATACATATAGTTGGTTCATTTTTCTGTACAGTAGAAACACAACATTGTAAAGTGACTATACTCCAACAAAAATTAATTTAAAACACATATAGACTGAAGTTGGACAGAGAACCCAGGCAGAGGCAAGAGCCTTTTGCATATTGTCAAGATGTAATTAAACCCACATGACAGTGATTTATGATTCCTATGTATCAGGGATACTGGCTCAGCCTCTAGCCTTTTGTATGACCTCTGGGGTTTGGGGGTGTCTGAACCTAGAACTCATTTTTAATGACATCTCCCTGTATTCAAAGAAGCTTCTTTTTTCTCTGATGCTTTAACTTTGACAGTCTCATCCTGATTACCTTTAATGGAGTAAACTACAATTCCCTGGGTTTCCTAGGTGGTGCTAGTGGTAAAGAACCTGCCTGCCAGTGCAGGAGATTTAAGAGACACAGGTTCGATCCCTGGTTGAGAAGATCACCTGGAGGAGAGCATGGCAACCCACTCCAGTATTCTTGCCTGGAGAGTCCCATGGACAGGATCCCATGAACCTGGCAGGCTATAGTCCATGGGGTCATAAAGAGTCGGACATGACTGAAGCAACTTAGCATGCACACACAGTTCCCTAGAGTAAGATCCAAGCACACCTTCTGTGTTCTCTTCATTTTCCAGTCTCTTCACATCTCTGAATACAAGATTTCCCTGAGAAAACAGGATGGACCCTCTAATCCTACATCAATCTAATTACCTCTTCTACCCCTACCATTCCTCAGTTATTTGCATAAAATATTCAGCTAAGCTAGAACAAGGTGCACACATAGCCCCTTGATAAGGCTTTGAACTAAGATAGATAATCTTAGGAGTAGGCTTTTGGAGTAGACTTGAGCAAGTATTGAAGATAATTAGAAAATGATCTTCTCTTTGGCTTTATCTGATTCTATCTGTAAAATATACAAGCAAATGAATTAAGGTCAGGGGTGTATTGGGTTCAGTCAGAAACCTCTGAAGTTTAGAGTAGGTCAGTCTTCAATTGGGGGGTATGACATATGGCAAATATACAAAATATGAATTTAATTATAATAATAATCACTACCACTTTTAACCAGTTTCTGTAAGCATTATGTCACTTTATAATAACGGTACAGGTTGGCAATTATAACTATTTCATTTTAACAGCCAAAAAAGTGAGGCTCAAAAGATTATATAAATTTGCCAAGATCACACAATTAATAAGCTGGCAAAGCTGGAGGTTAAACCCCAGTCTGACTGCAAAGCCCACTGGGTCAGTTACTGTGATATCCTTCCAAAGCAATACAGTAGAAAGAACTATCAGCCTGAGGTAGAGGATTTGCCTTCCAAACCAAGTTTCAACATTAATTTTGAGGGTGACATTGGGAAAAGTCATTTAATCTCTCTGAGCCTCAGCCTGATTTTCCTCACCTGTAAAATAATCAGGATGACCTTGATGATCCCCAAGGTACCTCCCAGCACTTGTGTCTCGAAGTGATTCTAAACTGCAATATCAAAACTTTCATTTGCAAGGAGTGTTTTGATTTTCAAAGGACTGTCATCTGCTGTTGTATTTGATCTGTACAACAACTACGAGGTAGGCAAGCATTGGCCTCTTGTGTTTTATGTACAGATGAGGAGACAGGCTGGAAATGCGTTGGGACCTCATCCATTGTTCATACGGCTGCTCCCCAGTCAACAGTTCTAATATATTAAGTATCTCTCCCCACTTCTTTAGCTCAGGCATTTTTCTCCCCCCTGGGTCCTACCCCATTTCTTTCTCCCAGGAAGATTTTTCAACACTAATTTTGATGTTAACTGTTAAGAAGCTTAAAGGAAAGTACAGAGCTCCCCATCCCCACCAGGGTACCAGGGCTGAGAGACGGGGACAGTAGCTTAGGGCCAGTTCCAAACTCCCAGGAATACTGACTCAGGCTTCCCTGGTGGCTCAGACAATGAAGAATCCTCCTGCAGTGCAGGAGACCCGGGTTCAATCCTTGGGTCGGTAAGATTCCCTGGAGAAGGAAATGGCAACCCAGTCCAGTATTCTTGCCTGAAGAATCCCATGGACAGAGGAACCTGGTGGGCTACACTCCATGGGGTCACAAACAGTTGGACACAACTGAAGTGACTAACATTAACTGGGACTCAGGCTGACACTCACCCAGACAGGATGAGAAAGAGGAAACAGCAGACATTTCTATAGGTAAGGAAATGCAAGGATGTAGATGTCATTGTCCAGGGTCGTGCAGTAGCTGCATCTACAGCCGCAAGTTTGGGAAAGAACCCGCCCACCCTTCTGAGAAAATGTCTCCATCCTCTTCTGAGATGCTCCAACCAGAATCCTAGGAAGTCAGAGTAGGGAGACAGGATCGCCTAGGGCTTAAGGGCAAACTCTGGACTCAGACTCTCTGTGTGTTGATGGGAGGACCCCTAACCTTGCCAAGTTTCGGTTTACCATGTTCATAATGGACCTAAATCTTCCTTCGTAACATGTGATGAAAAATAAATACATATATATCTTATAGAATGTCTGGCACTAAATAGGTGTTCAAAAAATGGAGCCCTCAAAAATGAGTGTGCGTGCTCCTTTCTCCACCCTCTATACCCAATCTTCAAATAGAAATTCGACCTTCGAAATCTACTTAAGCCTGTTCACTTTTTCTCCACCCTTACTGCTATTACTTAGTCCAGGTACTCACCTCCTCCAATCTGGGCTCCTGAAATATTACTTTTTCATCCCCATGCCTCCATTCTTGTTGCCTCATGATCCCAAATCCATTCTTCACTCTACACAGTAGAGTGATTTTGACAAATTATGTGAATCACCACCTGCCTCCCAGCCTTTCTGCCACAGACCCTCTCCAGTCCCCCAGGACCTGGCACGGCCTCCTCCTCAGTCTCAGGTCCCCATTGCTCTGCTCCTTCCCCACCACGACTCCTACTGTATCCCTCTGACATTCCTCCACTGGTGGAGGAGTGGGGTGGGCAGTGGTGGGGGAGATGAGTCATTATCTCTCACTCCCACATCTTTGATGCTTGTGATTGTCTGTGCCCTTAACAACCTTCCCTGCAACACGGCTTTCCCTAATGAACCTATTCTTTAGGTCTCAGCTTCAGGTCCCCCGCCTGGTAAGCCTGGGAAGGAAGTATTGTCAGCACAAGGCCCTGCACACAGAAGGGACCTGATAAGTATCTGCTGAATAAATGGCAAGAGTGATAGCATCAAATCTGATTCAACACTGACTCCTTAAATCCCTGCGGACTGAGGACAAACTGGGCTCAGCTTCCAGGTTATATCAGGAACCAGAATGGTGAGCCTAAAATAATACAGGTTCTTCCCTGAAATTCCCATTGGGTCAAGAGCACATATGCATTAAACAGCAAGTGATCAGCCCCCAGACGCCCAGCAGGTATTAATACCTGAGACACACGATCTCCTGTTAATCTTTTCCCAACTTTGTCTTCCTTCCCAAAGGCTTCCCTTTCTCACCTAAATTCAACCAGTGAGACACAAGACATCCCTTATGGAAAGAAGGTCTGTCACATCCCTGGAAAAGAATTTTATCAGCCCTATTATCAGCGATAGCTTTAAAAACTTACATTTTCATGATTGCTAATTAGAACTGTCAATTTAGTATAAATCACTGGAAGAAGTGGAGTCTATTAGAAGAAAAGAGAGACTAAGAAACTACTTTGGCAGTTTTCGGAGTTTTATGAAATGTATTGTTGATAATCCTGTTAATCTCTTTTTCAAATACATGCAGATAGACAGCTAACATTTTCTATAATAAACTAGAAAAGCACATGCAAATCCCTATTAATACACCAGTTTGGGGAACACATGTCGGGGGATATAAGCAGAGAACAAATGTTTGGCATCTAAAGTGAATTTTGTTTTCAACTTTGTATTTAATCCAAGGAACATTTGTCGGGTGCCTAATACATTAGAGATTGCGAAGAAATCAAAGTTTAAGATCCTACCCCTGCCTTTCAGTTGCTTGTGATCTAGTTGTGCAGGAGTGGAGGGAGATCACTCTAAAAACAGAGGCAGAGAGAGTGCAGAGAGGCAGGCACAGAGCCTGGACAGACACGAGCGCAGGGAGGGAGGAGCACTTGTTCTCTGCCGCAGCCCCAGCACAGAGTCGGGCACATCACAGCATTCACTAGAATTGCAGCAGGGATGAAAGAAGGCTGGAAGGGCAGTCAGGTCCTAGTCCCAACCCTGTTGGTTAGAAAATATGTGAGCAATCACTGAGTCAAGATATGGAACAGTCTAAATTTCCATCAGTGGATGAATGAATACAGAAAATACATTATATACACATACTGGAATATTATTCAGCCTAGAAAGGAAATTCAGCCATATGGGACAATAGAGATGAACCTTGAAGATATTCCCTGCTGGCTCAGATGGTAAAGCGTCTGCCTACAATGTGGGAGACCTGGGTTCAATCCCTGGCTTGGGAAGATCCTCTGGAGAAGGAAATGGCAACCCACTCTTGCCTGGAAAATCCCATGGACAGAGGAGCGAGGTAGGCTACAGTCCATGGGGCCGCAAAGAGTCAGACAAGACTGAGCGACTTCACTTTCACTTGAAGATACTGGACTAAGTGAAATAAGCTAGTCACGTAAGGGTAAATGTTGCATAACTCCAATTATATGAGGAGTCTAAAATAACTCAGTACATAGAATCAAACAGTGCAGTAGTAGCTGCCAGAGACTGTAGCTGAGGGAAAGAGGAGAACTTGCCAATCAACAGGCATAGTTTCAGGTAAGCGAGACTAGTAAGTTCTAGAGATCAGCTGTAGAACAGTGTGCCTATAGTTTACTGTATTGTATGTTTACAAATGTGTTAGGAAGATAAATCTCATACTGAGTGCTCTTGCCATAACAAAAGAAACTTTTTTAAAAAAGAAATTTATTTGGTTGTTTTAAGAAAAGATTTGGGGAATCGTTTTGTGATCACAGTGAAACAAATCATAGCATACAGAATTTATTAATGAGAGAAAATCTTTCATACAACCTAGGGCTTAAATAAATATAATAGCCAGCAAAGTGGCCAAAAAATGTGCTGCATTAGAAGCTACTGCACCCAACTAAATGGGGTTGAGAAAATCTCCTGGAGCATATGTCATCTGAGATGGATTTTGAAGTTGGAAAGGGTATCTAGGGACATGCACAGAGAAGTAAGAAGAAGATAAGAGGTATGCACAAATGAGAGTGCTCAGAATAGATAGGGAAGATGAGTGTGGCCAAGCAGTGAATGACTAATAAAAATAATAGTGAGAAAAAATAGCACAGATTAGACACCTCCTATGTGCCTGTCTCTATCCTGTATGATGTACACGTATTTATTCTTTACAATATTCCTGCATTTGTTTTCTATTGCTGCCATAACAAAACTTAGCAGCTTAAAATAACACACATTTGTCATCTTACAGTTATGTAGGTCAAAAGTCCAGTACAAGTGTCACTGAGCTAAAATAAGGGTGGCAGCTGGCCTCTGTTCCTTTCAGAAGGCTCTAAGGCAAAATCCATTTCCTCACTCATTGAGGCTGCTGAAAATTTTTAATTTCTATGGTTGTAGGACTCAGGTCCTTGTTTCCTTGCTGACTTTCAGCTAAGGGCTCTTCCCAGCTTCCTCATTCCTTAGATTATCGCCCTCTTTCCCTATCTTCAAAGCCAGAAATGGAGGATCAAGTTTCTTGTGTTTGTTAGGGTTTCCCTGGTGTGGCAGATGGTTAAGAATCTGCCTGCAATGCAGAAGACCCAGGTTTGATTCCTGGGTGGGGAAGATCTCCTGGAGAAGGGAATGGCTACCCACTCCATTATTTTTGCCTGGAGAATCCCATGGACAAAGGAGCCTGATGAGCTACAGTCCATGGGGTCACAAAGAGTTGGACACCTTACACTCTTAAAAACTCTCCCAGCTATTCTTCTGTCTCATCTATTTGACCTATTCTTCCTCTTTGAAGGACCAATGTGATTACACTGAGTCTACCTGGATGATCAGCCTGCTTTAAGGTTCCTAATCTTAACTCTGGGGCTTCCCTTGTAGCTCAGTTAGTAAAAAAAAAAAAAAAAATCTGCCTGCAATGCAGGAGACCTGGGTTCAATTCCTGGGTCAGGAAGATCCCCTGAAGAGGGAAACTGCAACCCACTCCAGTATTCTTGCCTGAAGAATCCCATAGACAGAGGAGCCTGGGAGGCTGCAGTTCACGGGTCACAGAGTCGGACATGACTTAGTGACTAAACCTCCACCTCCACCTCCACCCTTAAATCTATTGGAAGTCTATTTTGCCATCTAATGCAACACATTCATAGGACCTAGGGACTGGGACAGTGTGTCTGGGTGGCTGATTTTCTGCTGACTGTATCCTGCTTGGCAGGTGAGGAACTGAGGCTCCGTGTGGTTAGGTCACTTGTCCAAGGTCATCACCTAGTTCTTGACAGAATGGCTTTTGATCCCAAGCAGGCTGACACTGGAGCCTTCCCTCTCAACCACAGGCTTCCATCAGAGAACATAAAGGGAAGGTAGAGGACCCAGCGAGACTAGGATACCGGGGTAGGGATTTACTGTAGCCACCCTCAAAAGGCAGACACAAGAGGTAGACGGCTTAAAGGCACACTGCACAGTGATTTCTAGTCACTTCAATTTTCCATTGCTGGGTAACAAATTACCACAAACTTAGTAGTTTAATATAATATCCATGTGTTACTTTACAGTTCAGTCTAAATTTGTGATCAGTCTTTTGTAATATTTTTAAAGATACACAGTTTTATTATTTTAACTTTAGGCAACAGTTTGCTCTATGACAACCATTTTGCAGAGCACAGGTCTGAGGAAACATGATTTTATGACTATGTAAGAATTATGGATATGTCTGAGATGCATGTTTCTCAAAAATGAGTGCTTCTACGATTTTTGAAATCAGTTTATGACCTCATAGAATTCCTCATGCAAATTCACTCAACAAATATTGAGGCTGTTCTGAGTTCTAGAGAATTATGAAGAAGTCTAAAACCCCTTAAATTATTTAATAATTTAGCATAGTGCTACCAGTGCAAAAGAGTAGAATGAAGGAAGGTACTGGCAAGAAAAACAGAAGAGTTCAAAGAAATGAGGGGAGGAAGCAGCAACCAAGCAGATTTCTTGGAGGAGGTGACACTAATAGCTGGACTGTTAACCATTACATACAGAGTCCCTGCCCTGGCTTCACATGCTCTGTTCGATCTAGTCCTTTCCTTACTCTCCAGACTCATCCTGTGCTGCCAGTTACCTTGAACAGATGAAGCCCTTTCCTGTCCCTGAACCTTTGCTCTTCCCATCTCCTGTCTAGAATGCTGTTCCTTCAGATTCTTCACCCAACTGGATCATTCTCAACCCTCAGCTCTCAACTTTAATGTCACCCACCCAGAGAGACTGTCCTTCAGCTCCCTACTACATCAGTCCCTTCTGTCCCTCTTCCTGACCCCCTGCCACCCACAAAATTACTGGAAAGAATAACAACAGTATCAATGCTGACATGAGGAGGTGTTGCTATTAACTCCATTTTACAGATGAGTGAGCTGAAACTAAGTCACCATCCCAAGGTCACACAGTAAGAGAGGAAGCTGGGATTTGAGTCCAGGTTGGATGATGCCACAGTCCTTACTTTAACTGTTACATTCTAGGTTTTTCTACATATTATAAATCCTATAAGTATTCATTTAGAAAGTCAGAAAAATAGAAAAAAGAAGGTAGAGGAAAAAAAGAGCCCATAATCTAGCCTCCCAGCTGACTCAGTAATTTCTTAGATTACATAATCCTGAACACTTATCTGCCAAAGTTGATTTTGCAGTTGGCCACACAGTAGAATGTTTTATAACCTGCTTTTTTTTTTTTCACTTAATAGCAACTGAAAATCTCCTGCCAGGGCATCTTTCATTTCAGAACAGTAGTATCTGTTTGAACCGGTACCTCCTCAGGTCCAGGTGGCCGGTGAAGCACATTACAGCTCATCCTCACAACAACGCCTTTGGGTTGGTTCTGTTATTATCCCCGTTTCACAGAGAGATGAAACTGAGGCTCAGGAATATGCAATAACTTGCCTCAAATCACCATTAATAAATGGCAGGGATGGAACAGGTGGTCTGCACAGCTTCTAAATTCCTACGGTGTAACTGTCTGCAATGTCTAAGAACCGAGTGTTCCCTTGATGAAATGATGGAGAGAGTTGTGGGTTAGGAAAAAAGGCTGTTCCCAGCTTCCAGGGCTGCCCCGCCAGCTTGGTTGGGGATACGTGGGCGAGAAGGTCTGAGTCTGCAGGGAACTGGGAAGCGTGAAAAAATACCTGACAAATGGAGGATTTTCAATTGGTTATTTTAAGTAAAACAGCTTCTTGTAATACATGCCTTGTGCGGGAGGAAAACAAACATTAATTAAAGGAGACTCACGTACTGTGATTTTCTCTCCCATTTGCTAATGGGTTGGGGTCTATTTTTAAAAAAAAAAAAAAAACCACAACATCCTACATTTAAATCTGTTGCCTACTCTAAGGACTTTGAATGCCAGATATGCTGGGCCACAGATGACAATTCAGACCCTCACCTGATGCACCAAAGCAGAGACCCAGTCTCCCAGCACTCATCTCACTTCTAAAATCAGCTGGTAGATCAGAAAAGGGTAGGGGCTCTCAGGAGGGTACAGGAAAAACATATGTGTGAGTATTATGGGCTGTCCAGCAGACAGCCAGCTATTAAAAGAGAGCGGTTTCTTCTAAGAACTTACCCCAAAAAGTGTATGTTGGAGGAAGTTCCATTTCTAACACAAGTGTGATGCCCCCATTCCTCTGTGTCTAGGAACTATGGATAAGTAGTACTGGGGACCTGAGAAGGGCAACCTGGAGAGAGGTGGTAGCCCTGGTTCAAGCTGGACCCATTTTCCCCACACAATGAAATCCTACCATTGGAATTCAATGGACCCAGGTTCACACATAAGTTCCATCACTTGCTTCGTGGGCTTAATTATTATTTCATCTCTCTGACCCTCAGTTTCCTCATTTATCAAAAGGAGGGTGGGATACGCTTATGTGGCCTGAAGAGAGTGATGGGCATTAGAAGAATGAAGGTCAAGTATTCTGTGCACTAACCAGCTCACAGTAGGTGCTCAGAGAACAGAGGCCGCTGCTGCTGGGTGGTTAGTATGCTTTGGGCATGTTCTTGTTCCATGTCCACACCATAGCACAAGCTGCTCCTGCTCCAGAAAATACCTTTCTTTCTATTTCAGAATACCCAAAACGTGCCTGCCCTGCATATCCCCAGGAAAAGGCTGCTCTTTCAGGCCACCTCTCCAGATTTTCCCAGTTGGGCGTGGCTTTCCGCACCGCTCTACTTTCACAGCACTTAATCAGTGAAAATAGGATCATGTTGTTCCCCAGCCCATGCTGTTCTCCCCAGTTCAGGCATCACAATTGCTTGATGTGTGTCATGTTCATTCCACTAAATTGATTTTCCTAAGAAGCAACTTCATAAGTACTCTTCATCAGGCTTGGTATGTCGTCAGTGCTCAATAAACATTGTGCCATCCTTCATTTATTCAGCATATGTTCAGTGAGCACCTACTATGTGCCAGGCACCCTGCCCTCTCTGAACTTTCATTTTAGTGGAAGGAGACAGATAATAATGAATAAACAAATCAATAAATATATGATTATTTAAAGAACCCATTAGACTTTGATAAATGCTATGAAGAAAAAAAATCAAGGTAAGATGAGAGAGATGGATGGCAGAGAGAGTACTTGGAGGGGCATATGTGAGGAGCTGATGTCTGAGCAGAAACCTGGGCACTGGGACAATTTCAGGGAAGTAAGTTCCAGGTGGGGAGACAACTGCATATGTCTTAATGTGGGAAAGAGTTTGGTGTATTCTAGGAACTAGAACAAAGCCAATGAGGCTGAGGTAGAGCCATGGCAGGTAAGATGGTACCAGATGAGATTAGAGGAGGGCCAGATGAAGCTGACCTGATCAAGACATTTGGATTTTATTTTCTAAGTGTGACAGATTTTAAGTGGAGTAGGGAACAACATGATCCTATTTACAGTTTTAAAAGGTCCCTCTGGCTATTGTGTGGATGTAGGTTGTTTAAGAACAAGAGAAGAAGCAAGGAAATGTGGTACTAGTATATATTCAACAGTATCTAGAATGTTACCAGGGATGTTGGAGGATGATTGGATTTGATGGACTGGAGGTGAGGGAAAGAGACAAGTCAGAACTGTCCACCCAGTGTTCGGTTTAAATAGCGGGGGGCACAATGGTGTCATTTCCTGAGATTAGGAAGATGGAGAGGAATAAGTACTTCATGTTCAGAAGGACAGGAGATTGATATTTAGGAGCTGTTAGCATCCACATAGGAAAGTTACGGGTTTGGAGGAGATCATCTGTGATAAGACGGTAGACAGGGATGGGAAGAGGGCTGAAGCCTGAGCTCTGGACACAACAGGAACTTAAGATTAAGCAAAAAAGGAAGAGCCAGAAAGGAGACTAAGCAGGACCAACCTACAAAGTACATGGAGACTAAAGAGAGCATGGAGCCTAGAAGCTAAGCAGAATGTTTCCAGAAGAAAGCATCATCATCACCACCACCACCACCACCATCATACTTGTATCATCACCATCACTACCACGACCACTATCATCATGTCATCAGCAGCAGCACATCAAGTGAATATCTTGAGTCATGCTGAATCTGTGCTAGATGCAAAACTTGACTTGCTCATCAAATTTTCGCAATTCATGAGATGAAATTCAGGATCTCCATTTTCAGCTATAGAGACTGAAACTCAGAGAGTGAACCAAAATAATCACTAAATATTAAAAAATGGACAAATTGATCTACATGCATTCTTTTGTGAACTATGGCTACACTCCTAAAGCTTATCTCAATGGAAAATAATAGGAACATAAGACCGTCCCTCTTTGAAACACAGCTCGGCAAATTCTACAAGAAGAATACCGGGCTCTTCTTGTTGGAGCTTGCTGTCCAAACCCCAGTCTCCCACCCTGGGACTTAGCACAGGAGCCCAGACCCGCCCCCTCCTCTGGGGCTGGAACACAGTGACCAGCAGCTGGGCAATTAACATGACTCACTCCCACTCGCCCAGGGAAGCACTGAGTGATTTGCAGCTGGTGAAAAAGGGATGCTTTGCCACTCAGGCATAGCGTCTTGGATGAAGGAGACTCATCAGTGGAATTGTTGCAGTTGGCCAGTTATTTACGCCAGTCTGGGAACCTCAATGCCTGATATCAAGTGAGCCTCTCTCTGAACACAGCTCAGCCGAATAATTAGTCAAGATGGACCTTTATCTCTCAATAATTTAGAGGAGGGCCATCCAAGTCCTTGCCTTCATGCTCCTGTTGCCATTTCTTTTTAAACATAGCCATTTGAAGCAGATGACGAAGGGACACAGCTTGAGCTCAGTGACCTCTTGAGCTCAGCTGAATGAAGGCACACAGGAGGTGTCCCGTCTGTCTCCTTCCTCTTGGACAAAGCTTTTGAAATTAAGAAGAATGTCCATATCTAACTCCTTGTGACAGATGTCCTGGGCGGGGGGGAGATTGATGAGATCAGAAGCTGATTCCTGTTTAACGCCATTCCACTCCCTACATCGGCCCCACGTATCTACTTTCCTAAAGGCCCCTGGCCACAGCACCTGCTTTCCCATCTGCAACCAGGACATCGCTCCAAACACCGTCTGCACACCCCATCCTGAAACACTCTCTCCATTCCAGGCCCTGAGCTACAGGCTTCAGTGGTACTTTTTTCTTTCTCATTACTAGTATCTTTAAGATGACTACTAGCACTCCATTTTATGAGGAAGCAAGCACACAGAGATTTGATGACTTGCCCAATGTCATACAACCAATAAGTTAACAAGGCAGGACCATCCTGTCTTGTCTGGCCCCTGAGCCTATTCTCTTAAACCACACCTTCACCCTTCTCCGTGAGGACAGCACAAAAGTAACTGGCATATGGATCACTGCAATACTTGACCTAGATGTTTGTGAGCGGTACTAATAACTGGATGCATGCTGTCCCTCGGTCAGGTCCAGTGTTTTGTGGCCCCATGGACGGTGGCCTGCCAGGCTCCTGTGCATGCCAGGAGGTTGCCATTTCCTACTCCGGAACTTCCAGACCCAGGGATCGAAACCTGCGTCTCTTGTGTGGCAGGCAGATTCTTTACCACTGTGCCACCTGGGAAGCCTAATAACTGGATAGATGATTTTAAAAAAAATGTCAAAATAGTATATTCGCTTCAATCAAAGATCTCAGCGATTCAGAATAAGACTGAGGGCAGAAGTCACTGAACTACAGGCCACAGGCTACATCCAGCCCGTTGTTTTGGAGATGTAAGTTGTAATGGAATCCAGCCATATGCACGTGTGTGCACATTTTCTGTGGTTGTTTTCACACTACACCAGCAGTGATGAGGAGTACAGCAGAGACTATAAGGCCTTCAAAGCCTGAAATATTTACTACCTGGCCTTTAACAGCAAAAAAGAAAAGAAAAGAAAATTGCCCACTACCTCGTCTAGAAAGACAAATCCAAGCTATGAGATTAGAAATATACATTTAAAGGCCTGTGGTGAATCCAAATCCATGAGCAAGAAGGAAATGCTAACTATCAGAACCCAAAGATGATCCAGCCGGATCCTTACTGTCTTTCATTAGCACAAAGTTATGCATTTAATGGCATGCTTAGTGTCTCGTTGACCAAATGAAAAAAAAAAGTCATTTTCCAGAGGAAACCAGCATCTAGCGGGCAGCATCTGGCCCCCCCAGGCCATGTCAGAATGCATCTACCCAGTGGGCAAGGACTGGCAACTGAACATTTCTCTCTCTCCCTGCCTCTGCCCCTATGGGTCACCAAATCCTTACATGTCTTCACCTCTCCAGTCAGCCTGCTTCTCCCACTAACTATGGGCTCTGTTTTAGTTCAACCCATCATCACCAGTGTTAAAGAGTAAATACCATAAATAATCATAGTGACATCTTAAATCATTACCCCAGCATGGTTAGAATTTTAAGAGCAGAATGATCGCAGTATAACAGGGATACAGAAAGGGCCACCCCAGTGCCCTGCTGGCAGAGGCAGGGAAGTTTACAGAGAAGGTGATACTCCACTCAGCTCCTTCTTATCTCTAGCCCCTCTCCCTTCTCCTTCCTTGGCAGTCTCCTACTCATACTTCAAAACCAAGTACAAGTTTCTCCTCCTCTGGTAACTTTTCCCAACCTCTGCTTAGCAAGCATTTCTATGTTCCCTTAGTATTTCCTTCTGAATTGTCACATGATCAAGATAAAGCTATAATTACTGTTTATGATATTTATATAACATAGTGATGATGACTTTACTGAGTGATCACTATGCTCCAGACTCTGTGTGCCAAACACAGCACTCCACAGAGAATCAAGGTATCTGACCCCAAAGCCTATGTTTGCCCATCCCTTACTCATTTTCCTCCTGGAAGGAAGAGACTGTGGTGTATTCACTTTTATCTCCCCCATGCCCTGTGCCCAACAGTACCCATCATATAAGCAATGCTTGTAAAATGAGTGAATAATCAGTATGGTATATGCAGTTCAAAAAGGTCCTGTCTCTTGGTGATCCAAACCCAAACCTAGGTACTCCTGTGAAGACTTGTCAAATTTAATTAAAGTCCCAAGCCAGCTGACTTTAAGATTACCCAGGTGGACATCACCCAATCCGGTAAGCCCATTAAAAGCAGGGCATTTTATCCAGAGCTAGAAGTCAGAAAAATTGGAAGAATTAAGGGATTTGCCACACTCTCACTTGCTTGAAGGTAGAGGGGGCAGATGATGAGGGATACTGGCAGCTTCCAGGAGCTGAGACCAGCCCCTGGTTGATAACCAGCAAAGAAATGACGGCCTCATTCCCACAACCACAAGGAGATGAATTCTGCAAACAGCCAGTGAGCATGAAAGAAGACCCCAACCTCCAAATGAGAACCACAGCCCCAACCAGTATGTTGATTTCATCGGTGAGACACTGAGTAGAGTCTAGACACCCTCACTCAGACTTCTGGCCTATAGAACTAGGAGATCATCAGTGAGTTACTAAACTTGTAGTGACTTGTTATGCATCAACAACAACAACAAAAAATGCAAACAGGTTTCTAATTCTGTGGAGATGATGGTGGCCAGACTGCTTTGTGTGGATTCCAAAGGTTCTGGGTAACATTACAAGAGGTGAATATTCCTGGGCATATAGCCAGACAAAAATTTAATCCAAAAGATGCATACAACACTATGTTCATAGCAGCACCATTCACAAGAGCCAAGACAGGGAAACAACCTAAATGTCCATCCTCTTTATCCACAAAGATAAATAAGATGGTACATATATGCAATGGAATACTACTCAGCTATAAAAATAATGAAATAATGCTATTTGCAGCAACATGGATGGACCTAGAGATTGTCATAATGAGTGAAGTAAGCCAGGCAGAGGGAGATAAATATCATAAGATATCCGCTTACATGTAGTGTCAAAAATTGGACACAAATGAACCGATATGAAACAGAAAAAGACTCAAGGACATAGAGAACAGGAACGTCGCTGCCAAGGAGGGAGGAGTTGGGGAAGGGATGGAGTGGAAAATTGGGGTTAGCAGATGTAAACTATTATACAGAGGATGGATAAATAAGGTCCTACTGAATAGTATAAAGAACTATATTCAGTATCCTATGATAAACCACAATAGGAAAGAATATTTTTTTAAAAAAAGGATGAATATGTGCATAATTGAATCACTCTGTTGTATAGCAGAAATTAACACAATGTTGTAAATCATCTATACTTCAATCATTCAATCAATCAAAATAGTCTCAAAGTAAAAAAAAAAAATAAAGAGGTGAGTGTTGGCCATGATCCAGCATCATAGAGTCGTCATGGGGTGTGGAAGTCCATGTCCTTCTACAGACAGATCAGAAGTTGGCGAAGTAGGAAGTACTCTGCAGTGGCTGGAGTGGGCAGGAAATACAAAGTTCTGGGTCCTAGTCCCAGCTCTGCCTCACTGTGTAACCCTGGACAAGTCCCTTTAAGTCCCTGACCTGTGGTTCTTTGATCTATCAGATGGGGGCATTCATTCCTCTCCTGTCTACTTCACAGGGCTATGAATCAAGTCCAAGTAAGAAAGAAGTCCAACAAGCCACATAAATCATGGCCAATTCTGGGGGAACACAGTGCTTCCTCGATCACCTAGGAAGTTTGGCAAAGAGCTATGCCCTATTATAAGACTAATAAAATTCAGGTAAAGAGCTATGCCAAGTTACAAGACAAATAAAATTCAGGTGATTATGCAGAACTTCAAGGGGTTCATATTATAGTTGTTCCATCCCTACTAAGAAAAGTAGTTCTTTGCCCTGTGACTCCCTGGGGGAATCATCATCATCATAAAAAAAAAAAAGTCTTCTGTTTCAACAGCACTTTTCAGAGTACTTTCCCCTCTACCATTTGAATTGCAATAGTTTGTATCCATTACAGGAAAAAAATGGACTAAGAATCTCTCCAGTTCTGAAAGTTTTGGTTTCCCACCACAAGACAGGGTTAGTCTCATCCATTAAACGGGAAGGAGACTGAGGCCCAGCCAGGTAGGCAGCTTGCCAAAGATACGGGGCTGGTCAATGAAGGAGCAAAGACTCTCACTAGCCTGTCCTAGCTTCTAATATTAAATAATTCCAGCTCCCTGCCTCTGGGATGGAGCTGCGAAAATACAGACTTCTCACGGAGAGGCTCAGCTGGGTTCACTCACACTCAAGTCCCATATTATAGACTGGATATAAACAAAGCACTGGAATCACGTTTCATTTTGAAGAGCCCCTTCTCCCAGCCCCTCCATTATTCCACAATGACAGTTATTCTCCTGGCTGTGGAGCAGAAGAATTTTTCTTTGCTATTTCATCAACTAGGGGGATGTGGGGAATCCTCTATAGGGTATGCTTCTCTCAACACCCAGCTGATAAATATTAATTAAAGAACAGGGAAAAGGGACCCACAGACCAGGACCTTTCTTGGAAAGACTTTGACCTTCACCAAATGAGCCCCAAGTGGGGAGACCTTAGCTGAGTCTCTCAGTTCACGTAATGTTACCATCCTGAACACACAGTTTGGGGCCATAACTCCAGACATGCTGAAACATAAGCAGGTTAGAATTATCCTGGCCCTGAAAGTTATTCCTGAGCTCTAGAATCTAACATGAACGGAGCCATCCAGTTCTAAAAGAGGTGGCATCCATGCAATTCACTTGTTATTGAGGCTAAGTATACTCTGGGGGCTAGAGATTCCACATGGCACAAAAGAGCTATAAGTTCCTTTACTCTCACAGAGAATGTGGTTGAGGGGTACAACTGACAGTCACTCATATAAATAGATGGCAGACATCAACTGTGATGTGAGTTGCATGGGGATCTGAAAGTCATAAGCTCGAATGCTGAAAGAGTGAGGACTAGGCTGAGGTCTGAAGGATGAATAGGGTTGATGCATTGATCACGGGAAAGAGCAGCATGTGCTAAGGGTGAGAGGCTTTTGAGTATGAAGGATCAAACAAATTTCCGTGTGACTGGAGTTATAGAATCCATGTTGTAACGGCAATGGTGAGAGAACCAAGGGCCAGACCACGCAGGGCCACTGAGGAGTTGAATTTTATTCCAAGTGTAAGAAGAGAGCTTTGATGGGTTTTAAGCAACAAAGAAACAGGATGTAATCAATGTTTTTCAAAAGATCATGCAGGCTGCCTTGTGGAGAACTGATTAGGCAGACCAGTGGGAAGATGGGGGGTAGGGAGTTGAATGGAGACAAGAAATCCAGTTCAAGTGCCCTTGTGATCATCCAGAATTGGAAAAGAAGCATCTTCTCATAATCCTGCACACCTATAACATTGCTAGTGGTAAATAATCCGCCTGCCAATGGAGGAGACATAAGAGACACAAGTTTGATCCCTGGGTCAAGAAGATCCCTTGGAGGAGAACATGGCAACCCACTCCAGTTTCTTGCCTGGAGAAACCCATGGACAGAGGAGCCTGGCAGGCTACAGTCGATGGGGTTGCAAAGATACAACTGAAGCAGCTTAACACACAGCACAGAAGGTGAACAGAACACTGGACCAGTCACCAGAAGACTAGCATGATCTGGAGTACAACTGTGTATGACTTCTCGGGCATTAGGAAAATGATTTGCCTCTACGCGTCTCATCTTGCTTAACTGTCCAATAGAATCCATGCATCCTACCTACTAACGATTTCAAAACACACAGTGTCAGAAATAGGCGTGTAAGAGGAAGCAGTTGCTCTCTGGTCCCACGTGATGCTTGGCCCTTCCTCTATCTGGTTAATTTTGTGTCCCTAGCACTTAGTACCCCGGAGAACCATGGGTAGGCACCACCTACATCTCTGTACATGATTTATCACTTGAACATCTTCAGAAATGGGGAAACTCTCTCACTCCCAGAATAGCCACCATTGCACCACACTCCCCATCAAAAATATCTTCCTCCTATTCAGATGGCATCTGTTTCCTGTAACTTCTGCCAAATGTGCCTGGATCAGGTCACGTGGCACAAGCCTCATGTCAGTCCTTCAGTGAACACACCTCTCCAAGTCTCTTCTTCCTGTACAGTGTCCCCTCTTCCTGCAGCTGTTCTTCAGAGAACATAGTTTAGTTGCACTCTCATGCTTTCACTCCTTTGAACAAGTCTCCTTTCACTTCCCTCATCCTCTGAAGCATCTAGGATAGCGCTATCCATAGAACAAGCAATAAGTATTTGTTGGTTTTCTTGGGGTGAACACTGTCTGCCTGGAGTGAAAAAGAAACTCCCAGGAACCAAAACAAAGTGGAAGAGACAGGAACGTGGGAATCATACAGAGAGGGTTGACAAGGTCTCAACAATCAAGCCAGCAGGCCTGGGTGTTGCTCCTGGGTCAGTGTGACTTGGGACTCCTGAGTCTCTTTATCAGTAAAACTCGGTGGTTTGGACTAGTGACTGCTCGTGATGCTAAGCATGAGGTTCTAGCTAAGCACTGTCACCCCTGAGCTTGAGGCTGTCAGAGTACAGGCTATAAAGGGAGTAAGGGGGACAGCGGCTCCGGGGTGACACTTCCTTAACAAACTGAGCAGGATGGAAGGAGTAATGGAATAACTCTGCCACTATCTGATTGAGTCTGACTTGATGCCATGTCTGGCCACCACATAAAATCAGCCCATATAACATCAACATCATTGGTAGTATCTTTGGGAAGTGCTGGACTTGAAATCTCCTAGCTAAATCCAGTCACAGCAGAACTCTTGGCTGGTCATGTTTCTCTTCACAGCTTTGGGAATAAGAGAGGAGAATAGGACAATGATCTCAAGGATGAATTTCCCGTATATGATTGTCATATTTGCCACTTTGATCCAGATTAGACTATCCTTTGTCTTTTATTTCAACCAAGCTCTCTTTCACTATGGTAAGAGGAGAACTGTGCCTGTACTCAACAGTGACATTCCCAAAGTGGCTGGACAGAATGCTGGTGGTGTCTTTTCTTTCTAAAAATGTTCTCTCTTCCCTTCCTCCTAATCCATCATTTTGGTGGCCTTTGCCAGCCAGGAGGACATTGGCTAGAAGGCAGTCTGAAAGCATTTCTGGACATGATCAAATGTGTGCAACGTGTATGTAAATACGTTGCATTCATATATATATGTGCATACATTTGGCACATATGTAACTACACATAACAGGATGTTTATACATGTTGGTGATTTCATGGGCAAGTGTTGACATATCTCTCTGTTGGCGTGTGTCTCGATGTGTATGCATGTGGGACAGTGAGTGTGAAGATGTACCTGCAGAGCTGTCTCATCCCTGAACGGCAACCCCACAGGTCCTTATCCACAATAAGGAGCAAAAATGCACAGGAGGCTCTGACATTTGGATTCTCACACTCTGCTGACAGAAGAGAAGGGTGCCATAGGGCTTGACAGCTCTGCTGATGAGCTGGGGCTAGCCCTCAGCCCCTCCCACATGTGTGCGTGCTAAGTCTCTTCAGTCATGTCTGACTTTTTGCAACGCTGTGGACTGTAGCCCTCCAGGTTCCTCTGTCCATGGGATTCTCCAGGCAAAACTAATGGAGTTGGTTACCATTCCCTCCTCCAGGGGATGTTCCCAACCCAGGGATTGAACCCACGTCTCTTATGTCTCCTGCTCTAGCAGATGGGTTTTTCACCACTAGCACCCCCTGTCACACAGCCTTCTGTAATTGATGTCTGTGCTTCTGCCATCTCTTCCCTTTGGCCTGCAGGTCCTTGTCTGGCCGCATCGTGGGCGGTGTCTGGTGGTTCTTCACCTTGATCATCATCTCCTCCTACACAGCCAACCTGGCCGCCTTCCTGACGGTGGAGAGGATGGTGTCTCCCATCGAGAGTGCTGAGGACCTAGCAAAGCAGACAGAAATCGCTTACGGGACCCTAGAAGCAGGATCTACGAAGGAGTTCTTCAGGGTAGGGACATCCCTTGTCCAGGGGCATTTCCACAGAAGGAAATCAATACCGTCATTAAAATATCCCTCTCAGAGAGCATGAGATTACAGGCAACTGCTTAACTGAGTGTAAGCCAGGGACACTGAGAACATTTCTCAGCTTTATACAGATCCTCCAAACACCCTCCATTTCTATATTCATGGACACTTCAAAGCTCTTCCACTGAATTAGATCCCCTCACATGCCCTAGTCTGTACCAAGTTCTTTGAGGACTGTAGAGTGTATGATATACAATTTCCTTCCTGCTCCCACAGGCACCTTCAGTCTTGTTAGTAACTGATTAGGAACAGTTTTGGGGTTTTTTTTAATCTCTGAAAAATCTAGCTTGTCATCCCCATGGCAGCAGAAAGCTTCTTGGCAGCCCCAACCCAGAGTCACTCTGTCCTCCATCGACAGTTAATTAAGATGTGTGAAGGGCCGTGGGAGCTGCAGATGATAGAGAGATCCCAAACACCCCAAGCCTGTTTTCCAGTCCTCCCTGCCACTCACACTGTCTTCGTGCTCCTGGAGATGAGACTTTCCTGACAGTTCACACCCAGCGACTGGGAGTGCAGCCTTGGTGCTGGGGCACTGGGGTGAGGCGGAGGGGACATATTAATTTTCTACAGACTAGTGCCCAGAGCACCCTGCAGCTCTGCCTGTCTGCAGCCCCGCTCCCTGCTGTGACCATCCTGTCAGGTCAAATTGCATCTTGCAATTGCCCTGCTGTGTGTTTTTGTTGGTTCTATGCCTGGAAGATGATCTGAAAATCTGGGCACAGCTGATTTTATCTATTTCTCAGTTTTCTGTAAGAGAATATTCAATATACTGTAGATGCCATGATGGGTCAGGGGTATTTCTTTTCCTAATTTGAGATCCTCCCTTCCTTTTCTCCTTTCTTTTTTTTCCCCCCTCTCTAGGACATTGTTGCTTAAATGATGAATCTTCATGTAAAGAATCAAATATTTCAAGTTAGCAAGGAACTGAAAGGTGACCATGCCCAAACTCCTCATGGAACAAATGGGGCAAGTTAGCAGTAGATAGAAGCCTGGAGTCCAGGGCTCTTCACCCCCAGGCCAGTGTGCACACTGGTGCCCACTTATGAAACAAATCACCTAGTTTACTTGATTAAAGACTATCTTACAACTCCCTCTACCAAATACTTAACTAACATTCCTAGTAACTACCTCCATTCATTTTTCCTTGAGAGCTAGAGTTTTCCTGGGCCCAAATATCTTTAGAGATCAGCTGGCTCAAACAACAACCTAAATAAATCTCAATATTTTGCCCACTCCTGTTGATATCAAGAAAATAATCCTGATATTGTGCATGAGGAATAATGACATATTACATGTATAAAGAAATCTGTAATCTATATGTCAATCACTAGATTAGATAGGTTGCCTGACTAGTAGTAACTGTCTTTAAAAACTATAGTCCCTTTGTATGGCTGAGGCCCTTTCATGTCCACCTGAAACTATCACAACATTGTTAATTGCCTATACTCCAATACAAAATAAAAAGTCAAAAAATATAGTCCCTTATATGTGTTTAGGGTTTCCCAGGTGTTCAGCAGTAAAGAATCTACCTACCAATGGAAGAGACAAGGGTTCAATCCCTGGTTTGGGAAGATCCCCTAGAGGAGGAAAGGGCAATCCACTCCAGTATTCTTGCCTGGGAAATTCCATGGACAGAGCAGCCTGATGGGCTAAAGTCCACAGGGTCACAAAGAGTCTGACATGACTAAGCACACATACACACGAACATATGTGTTTAACACTTGTCCGTTTACAAAGCATTTTCAAAAGCCAGATGTCAGTAACTCTAAAATACATCTATTTAATACCTGCCAGTGAAGGGATGGTTTTGGGGAGTAACATCACACAGCACAGTGCTGACTGTCATCCTGGAATCATGGACCCTGACCAAGAGCCTGCTAGATGAAAGGTTAGATTCTGTGAAGGACCCACGCAAGGCAAGATGCCCACAAACTTGATACCTGTGCCCAAGTGTGAATGGCTCTCAATCCTTAACAGTCTAGCCTGGATATCCAGTGAGTGACCAGACTATGTGTCCTAGAGGAGTATCAGTCCTCACAATGTTCCTTCTAAAGTGAGGGCCACATAGACCATACAGATGAATCACATGGGGAGCTTCTGAAAAAGATTTATTCTAGGCCCCACTCCAGACCCACTGAATCAAAATCTCTAGGTTTAGAGCCTGGGTCCCACATATTTACAGTCTCCATACACGATTCTGGTGCCCACTAGAGCTTGAGAACTATTGTCCTTGGAGCCAAGACAGTCTCAGGATACACACTACCTGTTCTGACCTGTGAGATAATGAGTGGAATGTGGCTGGAGAGAACCAGCATCTCCAGGGAACAAATGAGATGAAGTCACAAAGGAAGGAAGGTCTAAAATGAGTTCAGGAGGAAATGAGGAAAGCAGCTTGGCTGGGTGTAGAGGCTTTTGAAATGTTAGCAGAAGACCATATCAAGTCCCAAGTTATTAACTTTATTGGACAATATATTACATTCTGAGAACAGTCTTGCAATATGGGATAACTGTAACTTGGCACCTATGATCTAAAAATTCTTTCTTGTTGTCTTTTAATGATGAACTCAGATTCCAACTGTAGTCAGCTCTCCACTTCTTCAGGACTGTGTAAATATGACCTTATTGAACAACAGATAGGTCCTTTGATGTCTTTAAGAGTCAGACAGAGCCCCAGTTTCTTAACTCTTCCCATGTTTAAGAGGACTCTAACTACTTAGCAGTAATTAAAAGATTCTGAGTTCTCCTATTCATTCTGTATTTGCAAGATATTTGTACTTTGGAGCCTACTGGTACTAATTAGAGCCTCTTATTTTGCAATCACTCGTAATTTGTTTCTTCCTGAGCTAATCTCGCTCATGAATGTGTCATCAAGCCACATTCAGCTCTTCATTAGTGTGTGTGCACCGACCTCCATGCCAAGAGCAGCCCATGCTTCATTCCAGCTTTGTTCTGTCCCCGGCCAGAGGTCTAAAATCGCCGTGTTTGAGAAGATGTGGACGTACATGAAGTCAGCAGAGCCATCCGTGTTTGTGCGGACCACAGAGGAGGGGATGATCCGAGTAAGGAAATCCAAAGGCAAATACGCCTACCTTCTAGAGTCCACCATGAATGAGTACATTGAGCAGCGGAAACCCTGTGACACCATGAAGGTGGGAGGTAACTTGGATTCCAAAGGCTATGGCATTGCGACGCCCAAGGGGTCCGCCCTGAGGTAAGTAGCCAAAATTTGCTTCCTTGGTACTCCCTCTCCCCTCCCTGCCTCAGAAGAGAAGCTGCCATGTCTGTCACATGGCTCCAGTGCCACACGGGAGCTGTCAAGAGGTCTCTTCTTGGATACCTGTGGGCCTGGGAGATTCCAGCCACATGCGATCTTCAGCTCAGAGGTTGGAAATTGACGCGGGGGCCTCAGCTTGCTCTGACTGTCACTGCCCGTGTGTTCCCTCTCCATGCTTCGTCTCACCCCTCCCAGTGTTCAACATTGATGAACCTTGTGTTTCTACTGTGTGACTTGTAACATGCCACCCTTTACCAGACACCTCCACATCCAACTAGGCCACAGACAGGGTCCTCCAGCAACCTGGATTCTTTGACAGAAGGTGGTTTGTAATGTTTGTCTCCAAAGAAACGAACATGTAGTCCAAATGAAAAATCAAGTCATTTGAGTCCTAAGATTCCAGCCATGGAAACTGAAATGACACCAGTTGAGTGTCAGCACCCATTCTGTCCCAGATGCTGATTTCTTGAGCAAGAAATAAATAAAGTTCAGGAAATAAGCAAAGAGGACTTTATTTTCATATTAAGAGCCTCTGGTATGCATTCCAAAGAGTTAACGGCAGACTCTTATAGAACTAAAGTCAAAGGCCTAGATTTAACTTTGAGATTTACTAATGACTGTCTTACAAAAGGTAAGACACATCATCTCCCTGACCTTCAGTATACTCATCTATAAAGAGAGGATAATCACCTAATCCTTTCCTAGGTTTAAAGTGGTTTTAGGTTCAAGTGGAATAATCTATACAGAAGGTAATTAAAGGCAATACAGTGTGAAGTCACCTGTAAGATACTATATCAATTACAGAGGGATTAAATCATTTTAGGAAAGAGTAGCATTCAAGGAAAGGTGAGAGTGTGTAAAAGGTTGTAAAAAAATGGAGAGGGGCTCCTAACCCATCATGACTTGACATCCAGAGCCATCTCTGTCTCCATATCATTCACTTATTTCAATAATGTTGATTCCTACAACAATCTAGGCACTAGGCTAAGAGCTGGAGCTACAATTTGGGGGTAAGACAAACATGGTCCCTGTCCCCATGAAACTACATTCTTAAAGGGAAGAAAGACATTAAACAGATGATTATTGTTTAATGGTCCTTGACTACTATGATAGTCTATAAAACGTGATGTAGAAGACACCTACTTTCAACAATTTGGCAGAATAAAACTCCCACTATAAAACACCTAGCTATACTGGAGAAAGATAACAAATAGCCTTTTAAATGTAAGTTAAGAAATGTCTACATCAAAAAGGAAATCAAAACTACAGTAATAAGTTAATTATTCTGAGGCTTCCCTAAGCAGGAAAAAGTTATAAATTATGTGACAACATATAATACATGAGCAAGAATCAGAAGTAAAAGTAAAGACATAAAAGCAATCAAAAATACTTTTAAAAGAAAAGTCACTATCATAAGAGACCAAACATATTTGGAAAAGTACCAGTTAGGATTTAGAGAAGAAAAGCAGTCATTAATATAAAATGTCAGTGGAAGTGTTAAACAGCAAGTTATACAGAGTTGAAGAGAAAATTAGTGTACCAGAAAAAAAATCAGATATTTTTTAATTTTTAAATTTAATTTTTAAATTCCCTAGAATATCACATAGAAAGATAAAAAAAATATAACAAAGAGGTGAAGAGATGTGAGAGAGAAAAAAAAGCCAGGTGCATCTTCTTTAAGTTCCAGATGGAGACAAGAAAGGGTAATGCAGGGGTAGTATTTGAAGGGAATTTTCCGGAATTGATGGAAAACATAAATACTCAGATTCAAAAATTTTGACTCCCAAGCCAGATAAAAAGATGAAAACCAGCAGCTGATTCAGTCGATACTACAGAACAGTAAAGACACAGAGAAGATCTCAAATACACCCAGAGATAACAAGGTCTGACTGGAATGCAGGATGAGTGAGATGTGGCTGAGAAGACTCCTCCGAGGATACTTTTTTCCAAGCTGAAATATGATGTATCAATAGGAGTTAAGTAAGTTCAGTGAACGGAGGGGTAGAGAACAGTCTGGGCAGAGGGAACAGAATGTGCAGACTCTTAACACAAGAAATTATGGTACAGCTGATAAACCAATAGATGCTAAAACCTCCTAGGACACAGTTAATAACTAAGAGAAAAGGTTTAGCTATGACTGGAGAATGATAAAGTACAAATAGATTTTGTTAAGGATTTTTGTCCTTACCTGAATAGAAGTGAAAATATATTGAAGAACTGTAACTATCAAAATATCAGGGAATAAACATATCTGTAGGAATATAAAAATAATTGAATGTGACCTAATAAAAGGAAACAAAATGGCCTGGTATTTTATAAATCATGCAGTTTTGTCTGGAAGAACTTAAAAAGCTCTTTGTACACATTTAGGCAAAGTTCAAAGAGGATCCAGAGGACAGTACTTGGCAAGAGACTTTGAGATACTTACAAAGCATCACCCTAGAAAGGCCCAAAGTAGAGAATGTGTTTTTATAGGTCCAGGAACACCAATGATGCTGCACTGTTATAATTTACTGAAGGTTTCATTAAGTCAGGGACCTCATTTGATCCAAATATTTGGATGCGAAGTTGGGGGCAGGGGAAAGGTACAGAAAGTGGCATGAATTGCCCACTCAATACATTACCTCTATCTCCCTATCCCACACATGGATGCCTGGAACGTAGTGAGAGTCAGTAACAGGAATGCAAATCTCAGGTCATCTGGTAATTCAAATGACTTTCCCTGGAATAAAAGCTACCGCTGAGTGACATGCCACACACTGTGCTATGTGCATTATCTCTTATTATCCTCTCGATTTCCCATGAAGTACCACCATCCTCATTGGACGGATGAGCAAACAGCAGCACAAAATTAAGTTACCTGACCAAGTGCACTCAGCTAATAAAAGACCCAGATTTTAAGTCCAGGTAGTCTGACTTCAGAGCCCATGGTCGTACTTACTCTAACACTGTGTTGGGGTCCATGACCAACAACACCATTAAAGGCAGAAGACCAGACTTAGACCAGATTTTCCAGTACCTATGTACATGGGTCAAATAATAACCATCAACTCAAAGATTTGCAAGCAGACTTTTGGAGCCCAGAGCATCCGTTCACCACTCTGAAGACGAAAGGTGATAGTGAATGCTCACTTTAATGCACTTCTTGTTTTAATACATCATGTTTTTGAGCAGTAACACTGCCTTTGTGGGTTTTACATGATCAAAGTTTCTTTCTGGGATAAGTATTGAAAATAGTTCACCTCTATATTAAAGAAGTACTTAATTCTATTGCTTATATCTCTGTAAGACATAACAAGTCATTTACTGTTTGGAGAAAAAAAGAGCAAGATAAAAGGAAAGAGTAATAAAAAGGAACATCTTCCAACAGACCACTGATGGTTGATATGCAAGTCAAGAATACATAAATGGTGGCCACATGCCCACAGCTCTCTCCCAGTACTCCTTTCTCTCCATTGGCAACCTTTATGATAGCCATGGGGCTCCCTGACTCAAAAACAGAAGAGCAGCTCTCATCCTAAGAGGGCCTTGAGTTGCTGGTCTGGGAAAATCCCTCCTCCCTCTATGGGATTCTACTTCTCATCTCTGCAATAAAAGGAATCATTCTAGCAACCAGTAGTGTAGAGGTCCCAGGAAACATTCCATTGCAAAACAGCTTCAGAAAATATGAGTAAATAACCACATATGCACATACACAGTCCATCCAGGTTTCCTTCATGTCTCTGCCTCACTCGGCCAGATGATGCTGATTCCTCCAGGCATGGTTGAACATCAGTGAGTCATGGCAAACGAACTGCCACAGACACTGTGCCTGCTGCAACAATCTCAGATCCACTGATCTGATCCCAGCAAATGATTTTGCATGGCAGAGATGAGAAGTGAGCAGTGACGTAAAGGCGTAGTATTGATACACAATACCTTTGGTCCCCATTGCAAAGGGGCTTCAAGCTGCTTGAAGATGATACAGCAGAGGAAATCAGTGTTGTCCTCAAAGTATTTAGAATCACAGAAAATACCTTTCTAAATGCTGTCTAACCATTCACAAAACTGCAGACTCCTTAGGAGTGTCTACACCACAGATGTTGCAAACTTCTCTTCCATTCTGTGAAAGGTGGGACTCCTGCAGTCCCCACAGGAAGGTGTGCTCCAGACTTAGTGCCAGTGCCCACGGCAAAACAGGACCTCCCTGGCGGTCCCCTCCACCACCCGCTCTCCAGAAAGCTAGACCTGGTCATACCTGCAGGTCATTCACTCCCTTCCAGCCTGCCTCCAAGAAGCTTCAGGCTCCTCCAAGGCAGATCACCCAGCTCTGCCCCATAAGGTCAGAGAACTGATAGCTAAGGCCCAAATGTTCCTCTAGCACTTGCCAAGTCTACTTGGCAGGGACCAAGCACGTCCCTACGGAGCGGTAAGAGGCCGTGTCAGTGACAGAATGGTGTGTTTGTCTCTTCTGCTCTGGAAACAGATACTCAGGAAGCGAGGTGGCTCAGTGCTTGATTTTTCTATTTGGACAGGTGGCGTTTCTTTGAAACAGATGCTGTTTGTTGGCTGTCCCTGCATGTTGGGGGTTGGGTGAGGGGCTTAGTTTTGTTTCCAAAGCCCTGAGGTTGTGGATAAAGACCTGCACAGCCAATGCCGGTCACCAGGGGAAGATGATTGGTAAACCCACTAATTGTGATCTATTGCCAACTTCTGCTGCCAACTCAACGTATCTGCTGGTCTGAAGTTTCTTTTCTTTATTGTGATAAATGCTCCCTTCAGTTGGAGGCGACGTGTTCAAATTTCCTAACTAAGGGGAGCATGGCCCCCATTTTCCCAACCTTAGAAGGAATCCACACCAGATTGGCCTGAGTTAAAATGTCAAGTAATGATGCTCCTTCACAAACCATCTATCAGGAGTCTAACGGATTTTCTGAGAGTCATACCCTAACTGGGACATTGGTCAAAGCCTGGTCTTTAACTGTGACTGTGGTTACATGGAGTCTTCTCCGGTCCCTGTGATCATGATGTGTTTGTCTTCTGTCACATGTCTTATCCTTGCCAGATGTGTGGGCCAAGGTGATAGGAAGAGAGCGCAGCTTAGTGGGTGAGGGTCTACCACCCACTCCCCATGCTTTCCGTGCAGCTTCATAGATTCCTTTTCTTCACACAAAGAACTGTGTGCTACACTTCAGGGATCAGTGGTGAGAGAGACACGAGTCCAGCCCTTAAATGATGCATGATCAAGCATAGCTCACTAGCAGTATTATAGATACCTGATAGTCTACCCAATGCCCTAAGAGAGTCAAACATGCAGAAGGTGAGTCAACATCGGAATGGGAGGATTTCCAAAGGTTTTGAGACTGAGATAACAACCAAGATGGGCCCCTGAAGAAACCGTGATAGGTGAGAAGGGACTCCTGGTGGAGGGGACAGAGGAAAAGCAAACAAAGAGGTGGGAAAACATGGGCTTGTTTTCAGGAACAAGAATCCACTTGAACTAGTGTGCACATTAATAAACAAGAGCGACAGGTTGTGGTCACAGTAAAAAGGATTTCAAATGTCTCTGTATTTTTTTATCTGAGGTCAGTAGGGGTCACTGAAGGCCACTTACGGAGGGACCATGTCAGGCAGACTCCCAAAGATGATCCTGGCAGTGGCTTGTGAGATGGACCAAAGTGAGGAGGACCACAGGCAGGGAAGGTTATTTAGAAAGCTGTTGCGGTCATTTGGGTCGGAGAATAATGAACGTGGTTACAGATCATAAGGAGATGGGGACAGATGGAAGAAGTGGTTCTATGTTTGTCACCGAGGTCTTACTCTAAGACTTGGTAGTTTGGGAAAGAAGTTTGTTATAGGCACTTTCTAGGGACTTCTGTGCTCCTCTTTAGGAATAACCAGGTACAAACTGATTCTGGCAAGGACGGAAAACAGGCAGACATGGGGTTTACCTCCCAAACAGAATTATGAGCCCACCTCAATTTTACCTCTAGGGTAACTAGAAGGTTGAGAAAGGCTGGGAGAGGTACAGAATTCCTGGCACTGGAGTAGAAATGATGGAGAATGCCAATTGCGTCTTCCTCCTATAGCAGTGACTGTGAAAGTGTTAGTCACTCAGTCGTGACCAACTCTTCACCACCCAACGGACTGTAGCCCACCGCGCTGCTCTGTCCACAGGAATCTCCAGGAAGGAATAGTGGAGTGAGTTTCCACCTCCTCCTCCTGGGGATCTTCCCAATCCAGGGATCGAACCCATATCTCCTGTGTTGCAGGCAGATTCTTTACTGAGTCACCAGAGAAGGCCAGCACTGACTGTAGCTTGTTTATATATGTTTTAGTTTTTAATCGGACGTAAGTTCAAGATTGCTCATCAATATTTTAGTCTCAATAGCATACCTGCTGATTATATTTTTCTCCCTTCACACAAACCAAGGCTAGAAAATATCTCCCAAGAATCACCTGTCTGCATTGGCATTTGGCTAAAAAAAAAAAAAAGGAGAGAGGTTAAGGCCATGACTCAGGAAGAGATGTCACAAGGTTTTATGGGGACGGTCTCACTTCCAGGGACTGAAGGTCTCCTAGCTGCCCACCTCCACACTGGGACCACATGACATTATTGTATCTTCAAGGTAATTGAGAAGACTTTTTCTACTTTTAGAGTTACCCTGACTGACAATATAACTGGGAAACAAACAAAGTCTGTTTTGGTGGTGTTGACTTGCCATAAAGAACCACTTCCCAACTTCAGTATGCTTTAAAATCTTCTAGGGAAGCTGGTTTAAAATGCCCTTTTCTAGACTCTGATTCCTGAGATTCCTGATTCTGTAGGTCTAGGTGGGGTCCAGGAATGTTCAATTTCCACAAGTCCCCTGGAAATTGTTAGGGTGGACAGCAGTCCACTTTGGGAAACAAGGTTAGAGGTCAGGGAAGAGAGTTGTACATGTTTTCTGAGGAAGCAGTGGCTTGGAAACAAAAGGAAGATGATTATGATGGGAGAATGACAGGGAAACTGCATTGAATAGTGTCAAAACCATGATCCATGGAGTCAAACAAACTCAATTTAAGGTCAAGGGCCATTACTTTACCAGCAGTTTGATCTAGCTTGGTGAGTCACTATAATTTTATGAGCCTCTGTTTTCTCTTCTGTAAAATTGGAGTAATAACAATTCATTGCAGTTGCTCTGAGTTCTGATGAAATAACATAAAGTGCTTGTCACAGAGGGTACTCGTTAATGTTAATTCTCCACCCCAATCTTCCTCCCATTAGACCTATCACAAAATCACTTTTGGGCTGAATAACTTATTTTTTCCTTCTTTGTGAAGCCAACTGTGTTCATCAGAAATACACGTGAGCCCCACCCTCATCCCTCTGTATTAGAAATAAATGTCTCTCTCTGAGAACAATCTGTGGTCCTCCCCCACAGAGAACACACTTTCAAAAAAAATAAAACCCTGATTATTTCTTTCTCTCCCTCCCTCCCACCCTCTTCCCATAATATGGTATTGGTGCAGGGTCTGCTGTTGAGAATAAATACAGTATGTCCCAGGGAAATGACAGTCCCTTTCAATTGGTCTTTGCCTCCTGATGGGTAGCCAGGGATGCTTGTTGTCATGGTAACCCCCTGAACTCTGTGACCCAGGTCAGGCCTGATCAGAGACAAGGTCTCTCAGCAGAGAGGCTGGATTTGCCTGTATCTTCAGAAGAGCCAGAGAGAAAGGAAGAGAGGGAGGGAACTGGGGGATAAAAAGGGAGAGAAGAAAAAAAAGAAGGGAGGGACAAAGAGGGAGGCAGAAAGAAAAAGCGTGTGTGTACTTGTGTGTTTGAATAGGGACTGGAGGTTTGCCAGAGAAGTGCTGCATCAATACAGAAGCTTCTCAGGTCAGGACACATGGGATGGATTAGAGAAAATACAGAGAAACCTTCTAGGAGACTGGTGCCCTAGCCCAGTACACAAGCCCAAGCTGGGATGGGGGGTGGGAGTAGGGAGACAGTTAATTTAGCCTTTTAGTGGTGGTGCTAAAACCTACTGTTAACATTTATCAAGCACTGACTCATCCCGGGCACTTCTCTGAAGTATGAGATACGCACTGGCTTATGCAACCCTAACAACAACCCTGGAAAGGTAATATCGTTTTCATCTCAATTGTATAATTTGGGAAACTGAGGCACAGTAAGGTTATGGGGGTTGCCCAGTGTGACCTGGCGTGGAAACTGGAAAGCTGGGTTTCAACCCAGGCAACGTGATCTCCCACGTTGGGATCTTAACCATGAGGCCAGAGTGGATATAAAGAGGGAAACTGTCAGGAAGAAATGATTATTCGGAGGAAAAGATCATTTATCCTCTCCCCAACATACACACAATTTAGTCCTTAGACAGAAAAGAATCCACCTGACAATGCAGAAGATCCGGGTTCGATTCTTGGGTTGGTAAGACCCCCTGGTGAAAGGAATGGCTGTCCACTCTAGTATTCTTGCCTGGGACATCCCATCGACAGAGGAGCCTGGCGAGCTGTAGTCCATGGGGTCACAAAGAGTCAGACACGACTGAGCAACTACCATTTTTACAACCAATACACAAGTAAGAAAAGTGAGGTTCCAGAAAGGGAGGTGGCTGGCTGTCTGAGCTGCTTGAACTCCCTAGGGAATCCTGTCTTCCTTCTGCACCCTTCGCCTTTAGGTGGGCACACAGTGCCAGGGTCAAGGTCACACCAGGGGCTGATGTCACTGTCCTCTACCTAACAATGAAAAGGGGCACATCCTTTGCTGCTTAAGTTTCCCTGCTTGCCCATGTTGGACTGAAACAAAAACATCCCTCAAAGAGTTATATGCTTCCTGAAACTCCACAGTGCTTTTGACTTCTTCCAGTGATGAAAAGCAGACCACATGACACTGTATGTAAGAGAAAAGGAGAGGAGAGAAGACTTGTATTCACTTCATACCTACTATATGCCAGGCAGGGTGGGTGCCTTCCGTACCCTAGCAATGTCCCAGCATTCATCCTCCTCACATCTAGGAGGATTTAGAAGTTATCATTTTCCTTCACAGGTTAGGAAGCTAAGATTCAGAGTGGTGATGCTTTGCCCAGATTCTCAGGGTGACCCGTGGGACAGAGCTTAAGTACAAACCCTAATTACAAAACCCTTTTTTTCCCCTGCATCCCCCACTCCATGCTAACAGAGGCACACTTCCCTGCCTCTGTCACTTTGTAAGGTGGCATCTGAGAACATCATGGGAAACAAGACACTGGACGGCCTCCATAGCCAAAGCACTCCTTCCCGAAGCACCCAGCTAGACTGCAGCTCCATGGTGTGGATCTATGTTGGAGGATCCTGGTGACATCACAAAGGCAAAAGCACACTTGCCCTTTGTTAAGGCTCTGTTTTTATCATGCTTGGTGGAGGAGCTGGTAACTGGCAGAGAGACACATTAAGAAGAGAGAGAAGAGCGGAGAGAGCAAGGTGACAAGATCTGGGGAGAGGAACCACACAGGAAACGGATGGCCTTGACTGTGGTGAGAATAGCAGCCCAGAGCAGCCTGTGATTTGCCTGCCCAAGTACTGCGTTCTCCCGCTGATACACAAATTGCATGGTGCTTTCTTTTAAGAGGCTGATGCTGTCAAAAATAGCACTTCTTTTCTCTCTCTCTCAATCTATCTTCCTCCCTCCACCTCTCTCCCCTCAGCAAGTTCATTTCAGATTTGCCCAGTCTTGTGCTTTTCCCAAGAAGACAGCTACCATTACACCAAGGCAGACCAGGATGAGGAAGGACTGCATACCCGCCCCAGCTCTATCGCTTGGGGACTGCGGATAGCAGAAGCGATGTACTGTGGAGATCAGACCCTGTTCAAACTCTGCCTCTCACAGCTACAATCCTGTCACCTTAGGGAAGTAGCAAGCAGCAGTATGGACACTGACTCATCGTCAGGGCCCTGAAGTCAGGACTCAGCATAAATCCCAGGGCTGCCAGTTAATGACAAAATCCATTCAGACACGTTACTTCCACTCCCAAGTCTCAACTTTCCCAAATATAACAACTGAAGGTAGCACTACTGTAAACTTTGGTGGCTGATAAATGATTAAATGAGACGCTATGAAGTGCTTAGCACACATTTAGTGACTAGGAACTGTTATTACTTAATCTCTCGGAGGCTCAGTTTTCTCATCTTCCCAATGGGCATCCTGAAACCCTGCAGGATTGTCTTAAGGACAAAGGCAATCACTTATGAAGAGCTCAAGGAGCAGCATCTCTTCTGTAAATTTGGGGATTGACTCCAGTAAGTGGTGATTACCTTCTCTGAGCCGGACCCTTCTTGGCTTCCTTTTATTGCAAAGGGGCAGAAACTGCAGGATACCAGGAAACAGAACTGTTTAGACATATAGTTTTATTCCCTTTACACTGGGTATCACAAACATTTAGCTAAAAGCCACATTGCTTCCGTCTATTTGTGTGGAGGTAGGAAGGAAGGGGTAGGGAGTGGTCCTGAGTTGCATCCCTGCACAGAAGTTCTGGGTCATCTGTTTCAGGAACGTCTTATGAATGGTCCTGAGGGCTTTGATCACATCTAATCAGTCTCTCCCTTGGGGGGGATAAGGGACAAAGACCCAGGTGAATCTTTAACCAAAGAAGCCACATCCTCCCAACTGGATGGGGGTGGTGAGCCAGCAGTTTTCAAACAAAAGAAAGTCAGGAGGGAAAATTTACATGTTATTCATCTTTCCTCAGCACAGACAGAAAAAGAGCATAATGACCTCTTAATCATATTCTCTATATCCATGGGAATGAAATTTATTTCTCTGAAAGAATGTTTAAAAAAAAAATTCATACCACTAGTCAAGCCAGTCTCCCTGTGTCCCATAAACACTACTTTTCCCCACTCCAGTCTCTTTCCTCTTATTGCTTATTTCTCTCCACCTATAATTCAAAATACAACTCAGGGACTCAAGGGCCAACTGTCCCACAGAACCTAAAGGAAAATGTAGTTGGTAGGAAACTCCTATCGATTGCACGTCACATGGACTGATTTCTATCTAGCCAACTTCCATGTATACTGTGACTTTATGAGCAGGCTATCAAATTAGTTGATGTGTCTGCTCTGTCTACTTCAGAGAAGGAAATACTAGTCTTACTGCACAGACCATACAACACAAATTAAATGAACCAGCTCTTTAAAGGGACTTAACAGTGCCTTTCACTGTTACCAGCGATCTTCCTAGATGCAGCCTGGAAGTGTATGACCATGATCATGCAACTGAACTCTTCCAAGACCCCAAGCATAGTATTCTCAAAGCACTAAGTACATACTTTTAAGAAAAGCAAAGATGAACACATCACGACAGTGGCACCTCCATGATTAGGTCCCAAGATCTACTGCAGGGACTGCAACTTTGCACACCCCTGAGGGGCCTGGAAAAGAAAATGAATGAAATAGACTAGGGGTAAATATGTATGTAGTTTCCTCATTTTCAACAGAGGCCTAAGTATAGGCAATACCCCCTCTACTCTAAGAAACCAAACCACAGTGCAAATACTAGGGTAAATAGTGATTAAATATTTATTGAGGTATTAATAATACGGAAAGACTCTCTAAGTCCTCGCATGCCTTCCCTAATTCATGTACTCCTCACAGAAACAGTGACATAGGTACTATTAAGAATCTCTTACAGATAATCAATCACTGGCATCAAGAGGTTAGGTAAATTATCAAAGGTCATCCAGCTAGTAGATATCAGAGTCAGAATTTGAACCCAGACAGTGCAGCTTCAAAGCCTATGCCCTTATCCACTCCACTAGGCTGTCAATGGGGAAGTGACAGTCTCTAGGGAACTGGTGGGGATTTAGTGAACAAAAGAGTATATGCCTGTGTAGAGGGAACGGGCTCCACTCAGTTCTGCTCTAGCAATGCCATATGGAAACATTGCCAGAACTTCTCATTTTTTAAAAGAAATAGTGATTCTTCTGTGAACTTCTGAAATTTTGAGTGCTCATCACAGCTAAGGGAGAAGGAAAGAGGACATACAGTAACAACTAACCCTAATGCCAAGAAGAAAGGAAGTGCCATACAGACAGACAGACAGATGGACAGACAGACCAGCAGACTGAACCATCAACAGATAAGGCCCTGTGGGAAAAGCATGCAAGTAGGGGTTAATTCTAGCGAGATCTCCAGCAGGAAGCCGCAGTCCCTGAACGAGGCCTTCAAACAGTGATGGGGGAGGACGGACTTCAGGTAAAAGACACATCAAGTGTGTACTACCAAAGTGAAGAGGATGCCAACTCATGCATTCATTTTCCATCTGCGCTCCACTGTTTTTCCTCAGGGGAATCGTTTTCTCATAGAAAATCCTCTCACAGAATCCCATTTTACAAGACAGATAGGCGTGGAGCTGCTGAAGGAAGAGATGAGGGGCTGGAGGTGTTAGTGGAGAGGGGGAGGAGGAGGAGAGCGAGCTGGAGGCAGGTTCAGGCCCAGAGGGGGGACGCGGGAGATCAGAGCTGCCTCTAGCCCCCAGGAGCCATTATCTATAACTGGAGGAAGCCATTCTCCTGCATTCTGACCCTGTGTATTTTAAAGTCCACAAGCAAATAACAGTCCTGCTGGTCTGCCCAGCCTTCTTTTCACAATGACGTCTGTCTTCTGCTAGCCCGTCCTTAGAATGAGCCCAGCTTTTCTTCCTTTCATTGAACCAGAGGTGGCCGAGATGAGGCCAGTAGGCTGGCTCTGGTCCTGAATGGTGTTTCCCCTCCCTCTGTTATTTGTGGGAAGACTTTCATTCATTCCCTCCATTATCTTTTGTCAAGCATCTCCGAGGTGGCTGACACACAGCCGCCTGCCTGCTGTTGCTGGCAAATGGGCCTGCATTACAGGACCAGATGTGGTTTACTTTGAGCTGCCAGTGAACTGGTGACACCTGCTTCTCACAATATGGGGTGGCCTGGGGGTCAAACATGCCTTCAAAATGCTTTCTGTCTGTAGAGTCCCTGGCTGGAAGGGCCAGACCTCAGGTCCCCATCTGGATCTCTGGGCTAAAGAAAGTTACAGGGCCAGAAACACATGTCACACATGTAAAACTAGTTTCTGATGGTTCAAGTAACAGGTCTTAGAAACACATGTCTTAGAAACTGAAAAGCATTCCTTCATTCAGCAAACATTTCTCATGCAGCTACTGTGTGAGCTATGGTGTCCCTACCACTAAAGAGATCTCAGTCTGGCTGGAGGAGTAGGGACGGATAATGAAGTCCTGAGTCTGCTATGTTGGAGCATCAAGTACAGCAGGAAAGAAAGGAAGGCTAGACCCATTCTGTCTGGGTCATCACGGGAAGCACTGCAGAGAATAACATACATTAGAGGCTTGAAAGATGAATAGGTTCCACAGTGGCCAAGTGTGCCATGCAGAGCATGTACCAACACACCAGGGTATGGCTTTTGTGGCACATCCAATCCAGTCTCTTGAATTTGCCCAGATTTAATCTCAAAGCACTTTTGCCTCTGTCACCTCATTTGATTCTCACACTACGGGCAGCTGGGGCAGAAGAATTATTCCCATGTTACAAGTAGAAAACTGAGTACAGTTAGGGTGACCAGATGCCTGGGTTTGCCCAGCACTGAGCAGGTATACTGGATGTGCAATTTCCAGGGCTAAAGCCAGGAAACCTGCGGGCCATCAGGAACCAGTCGTTGACTCTTGGGAGGTGTCATATAACTTGATCAGAGAGTGAGTGAGGGACTCAAATCGGACCTTCAGACTCTCTTCCACCCTGGAGTAAAGAAAGATGAGAGTGCAAGAAGTGTTTTGCTTTTTCTTTTTTTTTTTTCTTTCTTTTAAACCAATTCCTTTGTGTTGTTTTGTAGAGTCAGAAACCAAAGACAAAACTTCTGTGTTCTGACTGACTCACTGCCTGGCCAACAGTCCTTCTCTTAAGATCACAGAACTATCTATCACTTGGGTATACTCAACCACGAAAAAACCACCTGGAATGGCCAACATGAAGGCAACTTTGAGCCTACTTGTATTTCTGAAAGAAACCTGAGGATGTCTGCATTTTCATGGAGGCTCCTGATATAACCCACTCTTTCTGCTTGGTCATTGGTTCATCTCTCCCACTTTGCTTACCACCCCAAGTTACTGGATCATTATATTTCTATGAACCCTTAGCTTTTTGCCCAGAGATGGTCTTTCCCTTACATGGTCCATACTGATGATGTCACAGATTGGACAATGGACAGAAGGCGTCTCAGAGACCACTGTCCAGTTAAGAGAGTGGTGTCCAGGATTCAGGTCTCCAAACACCTAGTCCTGTCCTAGACTCAACCACCCATCTCTACAAGGCATAGCAGTTCAAACAAGCTTGGGTTCTTGGCCAAAGTTCTGTCTCTCATTCCCTGCCAAATGAGCCTGGTTTGATCTCAACAAAGGGACAGAAACAATCAGAGAAGGTTGCTCCTCAAAACTCTCAGCAGAAGTGGTTTCCACCTCCTTCTCCACAGGCCATGGCCAGTGTAGGGAGAAGTATAAAAGAGAAAGGAGGTGGCCAGGCCTTCTGCACAGACAGAGCACCGTGGGCCTCAGAAGCCTCAAATCTCATGGGAAGAAGAGTTAGAATGACCATGTTCACTTGTGTATGTGTGTGTAACCAGTCGCGTCCAATTCTTCGCAACCCTATGGACTATATTCCACCAGGCTCCTCTGTCCATGGAATTTTCCAGCAAAGAATACTGGAGTAGGTTTCCATTTGCTACTCCAGAGGATCTTCCTGACCCAGGGGTTGAACCTGCATCTCTTGCATCTCCTGCATTGCCAGGCAGATTCTTTACCACTGAGCCACCTCACTTTACCACTTTACCACCTCACACACCTCAAAGAAGCTTCACTTACTGTACACTGACATTTAATTCATGGCGTGGAAATTCCCACCTTTCATGGCTCTCCCTCTGTCTTCAAACCTCATTCATCAATAATTGCACTCCCCCTTCCTGAAGGCAGATGCAGAGTCCCTTGAAGTCTTCCCCTAGAAGCCCAGTGGTTCCCAGACTAGAGAGGTCTTCGATCATCAATGTCCAAAAAGGAAATGGGGGTGGCATGGTACACTTGACAGTGGAATATTTTGCCAAGGAAAGATATAGAAAGAAACAAAAGAAAAAATGATCATCCCTCATCAGTGTCATTTAGTAGGAGAAGAAATGTATTAATACCAAAAAAGAAGGAAAGAAATCATCAGTTGAACATAAAGGATTGTCCTTTCAATGGAAAAGCTCGACTCCCTAAAAACTCACTATACAACCCTGCTCTTTTCTCATTTTCCCATTGATGAGTAAAAGCTTCATCACCAATTGGCCCGGCTCATTGGACCAGCCCTATGGGATGCACTGACTGAATCCCAGCTTCATATCTAGCTCATGAATTCCTTCCATGTTTTCTCTGACAAGCAGTTGTCCCAGAAACAATGTCTTACCAAATGGACACTTTTCAAATGGCAATTCCCAGTGAGCTCCAAGAATTCCACAGTTTGGCACCCTACTGAGCAACAACCTGTGCCGCTTCATCTCCCTGATCTAATACTGCCCTCCAGCATCTCAGAGATTAAATTTAATTCCTCTTCCACTAACGCTCAATCCCAAATTTTCAAGTGAGCCCTGTTTGCTTTGCAGTGACCCATTATCTCTGTCATCTCTGGATCCAGGGTTACTTTTGATGTTGTCTGTTTCTCTTATACAAGTCATTGTATTGGCTAATTAGTTGATGCCTATTTACGTAGGACCGAGTGCTGAGTAAGGAAGGGCCGCTAGTCCGAGGCTTCTCTCTGCTTAAACACTTTCTGTATCTCTCTGGCCCACACGTACAATGTTGACTTGTTAGTATTTAAGGATGTTAACAGTTGGGACTCAGCTGTTGTAACGTCATCTCCCCCTCATCATGACCACATTCCACAGGCCCTATAATTTCTATATCGAGGCTTCTGATTTCCCTTTGCACAAAGCAGTCCTTGAAGGTTTCCTAACTTCCACCCACTATCAGAATTAACCTCTCTCTCTCTATTTTTGGTACTTTCATAACTCTTTATTCTAAAATCATATATAGTCTTCCATGAACTATTGAGAAACTTCTCTCCCTCTCACACTAGACTGTATGTTCCTTGAAAGATAAGGTTTGCAACTTTATTCCTACCAAGGTATTCCATATCCCTACTAAGTACCTAGCATAGTACTTGACACTTAATGGGCCCTCATAAATTATTTGGGAAATTGATCTGAAGACATCGACTCTTTACTCCAAAGGCTTTATAACCGAGCTGAAGACTAAGGCTAATGCACATGCAACTGCAGTGGGCAATGCAGTGAATTGGCTGTTAGTTGTTAGGGAATTTAATGCTCTGGTTTTTTTGGCTATGAGATGAGTGAGATCTTAGCTCCCTAACCAGGGATCAAACCCACACCCTCTACATTGGAAAGCAAACTCTCAACCATTGGACTGCCAGGGAAGTCACAGTAGGGAATTTTAAAGGAAAAATCAACTGTTCAAGGAAAAATTCAGGGAAGACATGGGGAGCATTGTAGGACAACCAGGTATTAGGAAAGAATTCGGGAGAACAGGAAGATGCAAGTACAGAGAAATAGGAAGAAACATACTGTTTGAAGGAGAGCAGGATGCCTAGCAGCCTAGTCTGATAAAAACCAAAGCTTCCTTTGGAGGAGGAGAAGCCAAGCATATCGTTGCAGGCTGGGCATCAATTCCAACAGTTTTATCCAGCACTGCTCAGATGCTTGAATTCAAGGTTTTGAAGGAAAGAGTGGAAGTGTGGACAACTGCTTTAGAATCAAAGCCCCAAATACAGTCCTTAGCCTTTTATAAGTTGAGGCCCAATTAAAATCATCTGAAATATCTCCCTTGGCTGTTTTTGCTTTTTCCAAACTTTAATTTTCCTGCAAGTATATGATAATATACTTCTTCACCATGGCAAAGTTGACTACAAAGTTGAGTACAAGGTCATCCAAGAGAATGTATTTCCAGAATTCTAACTTCTCCCTCCCAAGATAATTCATTGATACAAAGGCTCCCTGGGTCCATCAGCTCCTGTAGCTGAAGGTCAAGGCTCAGGAAGTTAAGGATGTCTTCTGCTCACTGGTGCTTTTGGGGAGTATATGGCATGCACATCAATCACCACATCAGTGATTATAATAAGCCTAGCTGCATCCTCTAATGACCGAGGACAATCACCACCTTTTCGCTGAACATTTATCTAAATCTGGGAATTTTCAGATGACTTAACTCTGCTGAATTAGGATGATACCTGATTCTGCTTTTGTTTGTTTGCTTTAGGTTTATTTGTTTTTCTATATTCCAAGCACAGGATTTGGCATAAGAAAAGTTCAACTAGAGATAGGTTTAATCAAACAAGTAGATGTAATAACCATCAGTATTTGAGGCCTTTATAAATGCCTTGCTAAGATGCATCCGGTATTCCAGTATTCCACTCCAGTATTCTTGCATGGGAAACCCCATGGACCGAGGAGCCTGGTCAGTACAGTCCAAAGGGCCGCAAAGAGTCAGACATGACTGAATGACTAAGTGTACAAGATCCTTGCAATTCTGTTTTTATTCAAATTATAGAGGGAATAAAGAACAGTGTGTCTAAATTCATTCTGAAATGTCATCCTTTCTGTTTCTTTGATTCTTCATAGGTCCTTAATTCAACTAGAGGAAGGTGATATTAGAGGTTTCTTTAAACATTTTTATTTAGCAAAATTAACACTTAATATATACCTGTGTTAGTTCTCCCACTGGAACTTTATCTTTTTTCCCTCATCCAAGAAATCTAGATGCCTGGAAACTACTGCTAGTCAGGAGCGTGGCCTCTGCTATACAGGATCCTAGATTCTGCGGGATTCTGGGTTCTTATAAAGTTCTTAGCTTTCATTTTAATGTAATATTTTTAGGAAGGAATATTTGCCAATCAAATGTATACCTCTCTAAATTCTATTTGAACATGTTGGGCACAACCTGTTTCTAAGGATAGTATCACTATCAATTACCAATGGCACTGATTTAAAACATAGTGGACCTTCTGGAAAACACATATTATAGGACAGTTTACCAGAACCAGTTAGCTGCAGGTGATCATCATTCTAGGACCATCATTCTTGTTGGAAGGGATGAAAGAAGAAAGAAAAGGAAAAAAAGAGTCAAGTTGTAAACTAGCATCTCCTGAAATGGCTTATGAGGTGGTTTATCTCATCTGCTGCCTTTACTTTGCTGTAGACTTACAGAATACAGACCCTTGGGTATTAGAGCCATAGGCAAAGTATGACTCAACAAGTGTGGGGCCAAAAGGCCTAAGTGAGCACTAGAAGGATCTTTGAAAAGCTGGGAAGCACACTGGTTATACACATGGACTTCATTCACACAGAGCTGGGTTAGAACCATAGGCAAGTTATGTATTTGTCTGTGGGATAAAAACAGCAAAAATATGACAACCAAATAGGATTAACTGAAACAGTGCATGTAAAGCACTTAATACAATGGCTGGCCCGAAATCAGCCCTCAATAAAACAACTACAGTGGTCACCCCATGACCTTGTGCCTGTTCTCTGCACACTATCTAGTCCTTTTTTATGTTCCAGATAGGTGAGT